>APFE031505245.1:6918-29531 GCA_000404065.3 Pinus taeda
CTTAAAATTTAAAAGAAGATGGTATAAACAGATTGATCTAACAATATATGTATTAAAATTTTGGAATAATTTTATTTTTTTAATTATTTTGTCAAAGTTATATTATTGTAGTGTCTTGAAATTATTTATATCATTTTAAAAAAATTGATTTTTGTTTTCTGTTTTTCTAAAGTGAAGCACTTTAGATCTGTCTGAGTTGCATGCTTTGTAGCTTGAAAAGTTCTTGCCAAAATTTGTTGGTGAAAGTGGGGTTGCGATTAGACACAATGGAAGTCGGCATGCCATGCAGTTTGAAGATCTGGTCCATGAAAGCTTAAGCCACCAAAGTGGGGCTAAATGGGTGGGGTAGAGCGCCAAAACGAGCATATTTAGAAAGTCTGTCCACAACCACCATGATGACAAATTTGTTTCTTGACTTTGGGAGACCAGTGATGAAATCCATGGAAACATCCGTCCAGACAGAGGCAGGGAGTGGCAATGGTTGTAAGGTTCCTAATAACTTGATTGTTTCTCCTTTGTTGCATTGACACACATCACATTCAACTACAAAATTAAGAATTTCGTATTTCATGCTAGTCCAAAAGAAAGAACGACGAGCGCGAGCATAAGTCTTTTGAAACCCTGAATTCCCTTTAGTTGGAGATGAGTGCAATTCTTCCAAAATGCGGGTTTTGAGGGTGGATGCCGATAATATAACTACTCGATCCTTGTAGCAAAGAATATCATCCTTCCGAGAGTAGTCAGGTGAGGAATTCGGATCTTCTCTCAAGTTATTAATAAGTTGGGAGACAAAGGGGTGTGCGAACCATTCCTTGTTGGCATCTTCAATCCAATTTGGTATGGGAAGAGGTGCTTTCATCCTCAAATTGGCACGATAAAGCCTCCACTACTACATTGTTGTGCCCTTTCTTGTAAATTATCTCATAGTCATATCTCAGCATTTTGGCTAGCCATTTATTTTGCTGTGGTGATGATAGACATTGCTCCAAAAAATATTTTAGGCTTTGATACTGTGTGTAGATTTGGAAATGTCGCCCCAACAAGTATGGTCTCCTAGTGTCTATTGCATGTAAGATGGCCATCATTTCTTTCTCATGGGTAGATTGACCCAGATGTTTTCCACTCAATTGCTCGATGGTGAAGGCCATTGGTCAACCTTCCTGCATTAATACAACACCAATACCAGTACCAGAAGCATCACATTCAATCACAAAAGGTTTGGTGAAGTCTGGTGGGGCCAATACGGGAGTAGAGCACATGGCCTATTTGAGAGCCAAGAGTGCTTGCTGAGATGCATTAGTCCAGAGAAATTATTTTTCTTGAGAATATTAGTGAGGGGTCTAGCAATGCGACCATAATTGCGGACAAATTTACAATAGTTGCCAGTGAGACCCAAGAATCCCCTCAAACTCTTCAAGGTTTTGGTTGGGGCCAATCTTGCATTGCCTGTATCTCTTTCAGATCAACCCTCACTCCTTCACGACCCACAATGTGTCCCAAATACTCGGCTTATTCCATGCCAAAAGAGAACTTGGACAATATGAAAATAATTTGTGATTATGGAGTAGTTGCAAGATCAGTTCTACATGTTGAAGATGTTTTTCCCAAGATAGGTTGTAGATGAGAATTTTATCAAAGAAGACGAGCGCAAATTTTTGGAGATGTGGTTTCAGCAGGTGGTTCATGAGGCTTTGAAAAGTGGATGGAGCATTACAGAGACCAAATGGCATGACCAAGAATTCATAATGGCCTTCATGATTTCGGAAGGCAGTGTTGGGAATGTCTACTTCCTTCATGCTTATTTGGTCATAGCCAAAGCGAAGATCTAGCTTGGTAAAGAATTGAGCACCATGTAGTACATCAAGAAGATCATCAACAACCGAAATAGGAAATTTGTCTTTGACAGTGAGCTTGTTGAGGGTCAAAGAGTCCAGCCACATGCGCCATTCTCCATCTTTTTTTAGCACCATGACCACTCGTGATGAATAAGGACTGACGTTGGGACGAATAACACTGGCTTCGAGGAGTTCCTTGATGATTTTTCAATTTCATTCTTTTGGGTGAACAAATATCGGCATGGGTGCACATTATGTGGTTGGGCCATGGGGACCAAAGTGATGTTATGATCAAGTTCACCCCTAGAGGGTGGAATCTCCTTAGGTTTATCAAATATGTGTTGGTGGCGGTTTAAGACCTGTTGCATCTCAGGATGAATATGAGGAGTAGTAGATTCAATGGCCTGGATGGCATTAAATTGGGCAATGACTCCATGATGGCCCTTTTTCTAAAGATATTCCATTCAATGTGAGTTGATGATAGGAGGAGTACCTTCCTCGAGTCCATGTAATGTATGCATCTGGTTGTTCTTCTTAAAGCTAATTTATAACTCTTGGAAATACATTGTGATCAAGCCTAGTGTGCGAAGCCATTCAGCACCCAAGACAATGTCACAACCACCCATTTCAATAGGAAAAATGTGGGTCTTTAGGTGGTAGTATCCCATCTGAAGTTTAATATTTTCACAGCGGCCTTCACATTTCATGGTCCCTCCATCAGCGATAAGGACTTGGAAATTAGATATTGTCTCCACAAAACAATGAACAACTTCAGTGACTCGCTTATGGATAAAGTTGTGAGTGTTGCCACTATCAATCAATACCACTACTACTTGATGTTTAAGAAATCCTTAGATTTTGAGAGTTTGAGGCGAAGAAATTCCCACCAAAGCATGTAGTGAGATAACTGGTTCATCTGGCATAGCTGTGAGATCATTGTCAGGTTGGGTTTCCTCAACTTTGTCCTCAGGCTCCCCAAGGGGTGGGGCCTCCTCAAATGAGCTTTTATTAGTAGCATCAATTTGAAATAATTTTGGTTCCTTGAATTTATGCCCCGGGGAGTATTTGTCATCACAGTAGTAGCACAATCCTTGTTTTCTTCTTTCATCCATTTTTGTTGGAGACACCTTTTGAACCTTAAGTGTTTGGGTAGGGCCCTGAGCCTGGGTCAGAGGCCCATTGGCTACGAAATTTGAACGAGTGGACTAGGCAGCTAAGGCGAGTTCCACCTCGACGACCTTTTTGCAGTCGTCCATCCACATAGCTAGATGGTGCATCTGGACATGGGCTTGGATGGCTTCTTTGAGACCACTAATGGAATACTCCAAGTAGAAGACATCTCCTAGGCTGTCAGTTCTAATGGCTAATGTCTTAAAGGCTACAATGTAGTCTTTTACTGTGCCTTTCTATCGAAGCTTAGTGAGATGGCCCAAAAAATTAGATTCGTTGTCATAGCAATCACATAGGGCTTTAGAGAACATCTTCCAAGTTATGTTCTCGGTATAACATTTTTGGTGCCACTACCACCATTTCCATCTCTCTTGGTCCAAGTAAAGGGCTCCCACACGTAGTCTAGTTTGATCTTCGTAGATATCGTTAAGGGAGAAATATTGTTCCATTTGTGCTACCCATACTACCAGATTAGAGCCATCAAATTTGTTCATGTCCAGCTTGGGTGGCCGATGGTGGGAATGTTGGTGATTTCTGTGGAAGTGAATGTGATGGATAGATTTTCCTTCGAGGTGTTCATCAACACTATGCTCCTCTCGATGAGACCTCTACATCATATTGTTGAACTATGAAAGCTGAGAGGTAATTTGGTCCATAGTGCCCTAGAACTCATCCAACCTTTTTTCAAGGCTCTCGATCTTCTCATGGGCCATGAATTGAGATTTGGTATCAATTACTTAAGAGTAGTCTTCTTGGAAAGAGTGTGAGCTCAAGAATCTATTGACGGAGGTCAGTTGAAGTCACTTCGGAAAAAATTTGGTATCACTGGAAAATTCAGGCTGACAAGTGAATGGTACCACTACGATCAATTCATCGTCTAGAAGCTTATGGGCTAAGTCTCTTGCAAACATCCCGAGATGTTCTCAAATTTTATTTTTTTTACTCCACAGTATTTTTACTCCCCGTTGATCAATACTGTAGTGGTCGAATTTCGAAAAACTTGATCATGCCCAATTTCTTATGAAAATAGGAACCAAACTGTAGTAGCAGTGAGCCTCACTACACAAAGAGTCTGAGCGGCACTATGAAACCCCAATTGTTGGATCTGATTTTTATGGCAGTGAGAGAACCCCGACTGTTGGACCTGATTTGCACTGCGGCGACAGAACCCCAACTGCTAGATCTGATCTGGAAGATAAGGTAGTGGGAAATCTTTAGATAGTAGAGGGAACTATGGTCACAAAGGAGTGTCAGGGGCTACAGATCGCAATATACACAATGGTCTAACAATAGTACTCAACCCAATCTTTCAAGGCACTAACTAAGGACGATCGATTGTAACCTTAGCTGTACTACCCAACCACCCTATCGTACGTGCGAGTAATCTCCCCAAGTGTAATTCTTAGTGTATTGTAGTAGCAAGATGACTGACAGCTTATCTAAGGCTAGGTTTCAGGTGAGCCTAGGGGGCAATACATAAACCTAAGGGTACGTGGAAGTGTAGCCTGTGCGTGGTTCTTTTTAATGCACTACTACTCGAAGAGGTATCCACAAGGGTTGTGAGGGAGTCAAACAAGCATGACCACCCCTTGTAGTTCCTGTGTGTATGTCTCCCCAAATCCACAAGTTTATTCACTCAATGATAGATCACGTGGTTTAAAGACGCTGGAACACGTCTCTAGCCTAAAAAAATCTGCGAAATATGGAGGTATAACCGGCCTTGGAAAGTTCTCTAGACCACTTGTTATACTCTAGACCTGCGAGAAATTCCAAAATACCAAAAATGCGAAGAAATATAACCCAAAACACATAATAAAATGAGAAAAACAACAAGTATTTTATTATTCATAAATAGATTCAATGTTCACTTACCTCTTCGAGGGGGCAACCTCCAACAGAGCAGAGCTTAATTAAAATTAGACTCGATAATATTTCATTTACTAACTAAGACTATTTATAGCCAAATGACATCCAAAACCATAACTACTAGTGGTCCCTTACATAACACGGTTAACGACTTTATTTATTAACTATGACCCATTTACAACTAACTGTGGTCCCTTTTCTCTAATATGGATCAACCACTTACAATTATTAATGTGGCCTTTATTTACTCTCTAACTAACTATGATATCACTCAGCGTCAGCGCATTGAGCTTATTACATGAATAAAAAGATTAAAATTAAACCCTAACATCTAGCCACATAAAAAATTAATATAATAAAAATCTTAATATAATATTATTATTTTCATAATAAAAATAAAAATATTTAATTTGAGAAAAAATATATTTATCAAAAATTTAACTAATATATATAACATAATCATGATTTTCAAATCGTTTTTTCGTACTTTATTAATCCTATATTTAAGTTAACCACTTACTATATTTATGGCATGAATAAGCTCTATGGGTATTAATCGATTATTAAATTTATTTCATTCTTACGAATATGCTTACGCATGGAAAGCACCTTTCAACGAATTTTCCTGTCTAGCTTTCAACTAAATTTTCTCCCATCAGGGTACGTTAGAATTCACGTTGAATAAACCTGAATGTAGTTGTGGGCTAATGGATGAAATAATATCCTTCTTTCGCATGGGACAAGTATGAGGACAAGAAGCTCACTTGGGTAGTGTACGCTTCGAAGGGCTTTTTATTAAATTGTGTATTTTAAAATTTAATTTTTTATTAATATTAATTTTAAACTTAATTTTTTAGTGAGTGAAGGCTTTTTATTAAATTGTGTATTTTAAAATTTTTAATTTTTTATTACTATTATTTTTAAGCATAATTTTCATTGAGGGAATAAAAAATATTAATTTTAAGCATAATTTTCATTGAGGGAATAAAAAATATATTTAGTAGACACACATAGTGTATAGGTAAATCAAAACATAAATATGTCTCAACAAAATTTCATACCAAATTAAAAGGATTTTGTTAATTACAAAAAACCACTAAGCATAGGTCCATAAGAAAGATAGTTGAAAAGCATAGGAATACTTGGCATATGGTGGCCATGGACTCGATGGGCCACTCAGGTGGACTGATTGCAATGTGGGATCCAGGGTGGCTCAGATTCTCGACATACAAATGTTTTGCTGGAATCTTACTCACTGGGAAGCTCTAAGGCCTCGTTGGACATATCAGGATTCTCAATATATATGCATTATACAAGGATCGTTGTGGATTTTGGGAAAGACTAATGGAGGCTGAGTTATTGAAATTGGATTCTCTTATTGATGTGGGGGATTTTAATGCCACCACCGCACAAGAGGAATGTTGGGGAATGCACAAAAGGATGGACTCACTAGTGGATAAACTCAAAAATATCTTTCTGGCATGCAATTTGATTGATATTCGAACATAGGAGTTGGTTCCTACTTGGCACAACGAGAGATATGGCACACAACACATTGCCAAAAGACTCGACCGAATTCTTATTTAGGATGATCTCATCGCACGGATGGGTAACTTATAGCCATTAGTTTTGAAGACATATATTTAAGATCACCTACCTATTACATTGTTCTGGAGGAAGGCACAATCTAGGATGGGTATCCCTTTTAAATTTAATCACATATGGCTCGAGGATCCTGAATTTTGATTGTTTGTGCGAGACACATGGACACAAATTGGGGTACTGAGCATGCCTCTTGTGTGGTATATGGTACAAAAACTACAAGTACTCCGAAGGAAGGTCAAGAATTGGGAAATACAAAAAAAAAGATGTTGCTTTAGGAACTGGATGTGATTCTTTGTCAGCTAGAGGAGCTGGGGTGGAATCTGGATATGGGTAATCCATGCATTGACCTTATCAATAATATCAAAGCTTTGTGGCAAAAAAACAGGAGATCCTATACATACAAGAAGTGACCTAGAGATTGAAGAGCGGGGCTACTTGGCTTAAGGAGGGGTATAGAAATTCGAAGTTCTTCCACATATATGCAAATGACCAGAGATAGATAAATTCAATATGGAAAATTAAGGACACAAATGACAGTGAGATACACATTCTCTCATAGATCCAATGGGCTACGGTGGCATATTTTGAACATGCATATGGACACAAGGGTAATGTGCACATCGAGGATCAACTATGGGCTGTCGGACTTTATCCCAATATGTCTGATGAAAAAAGCAACCGAGAATTCTACAAAGCTGTTGATTTGGAGGAAGTTCACTACGTCCTGAAAACATTTTCCAGAGACAAATTCCCTAGATTGGACGGATGGACTGTTGAACTTTTCCTGCATTTTTTTTGATCTCATGGGACCGGATCTGGTTCATATGGTGGAACAATCCAGATTGGAAGGATGCATTGCAGGTGAGATCAACTTGACATACATTGTCCTCATCCCAAAGAAGGAAGAATTAAGGTATTTATATGATTATAGACCCATCTCTCTTTGTAATCTTATTTATAAATTAATTTCTAAAATCATAGCTTTGCATATCAAAGATTCCCTGTCTACATATATCACCATGGAGCAATATGGCTTTCTTCAAGATAGATTGATTCATGACGCAGTTGCTAGAACACACGAATGCATCGACTCCATATACATTAAGAAACTGGATGTCACAATCATGAAGGTGGATATGCAGAGGGCATATGATAATATTGATTGGAGCTTATTGCACATTGTACTGCACAAAATTGGGCTTCACACTCATAACATTTAATGGATTATGGTCTACATTACATCTGTACATTTTGGAATCATCATTAATGGATACCCGACCAACTACTTTGGGGCAAGATGCGGGCTGAGACGTGGGTGCTCACTTCCACACTTCTTTTTATTTTGATAATGGACAGACTCAGTCACGAGATTCAAGATGTCTACGGGAGGGGGCATACTTTCCATTGTCGATGGGCAAGAATATAAGAGTATCACACAACCTATTCGTTGATGATATCCTCACTTTTGTTATCATTTCAAGGAACACATGGCTTACACTACATCAAATATTCCATTATTTTAGCTGTGCATCTGACTTGTACATGAATAAGGAAAAATTGGAGTTCTTATATGGAGATTGTATACAGGAAGATATTTCATATATCGCAAACCTATTTGGGTTGAGGGCTACTCTGTTAAGGGATGGTCTAAAATATCTCGGATACATTATCAAGCCCAATCTCTATCAGATCCAAGACTAGACATGGCTTGTGGACATATTCTACAGGAAGATATTAGGATGGGCACGCAGATGACTTACTCTTCGAGGCAAATTCATTCTTGTGCAATCTACCCTGCAACAATTGGTTGTTTATTGGGCACACCTTTTCTGCATCCCTGCATCCATCATTAAACAAATTAATAGGACCATTGCTAGATTCATTTGGGAGGGTAATGATACTAGACATAAATTTCATTTGGTTTCATTAGATAAGATCACTAGACCGAAGGCCTTGGGGGGCTGGGGCATTATGAATATAAAAATTTTTGGATGGGCACTACTCACAAAATATCTATGGCAGGGTCTGATGGGCACATGTATATGGAGCTAGATCATAAAGACCAAATATCTACAAGATATAAAATTCAGTCACTGGTGAGGGAAGGATTGATCGGGAACATGAGAGGATTTGCTATATGGAACTGCCTAAATAAGGTTCGATTTTTAGTTTTTTCATCGCATCTATAGGGTTATGGGTTCGGGAAGGACGTTATTATTGGTAGGGACAACATCCTTGGAGCGAATTTTCACAAACACTACTATGAGGCACTCAAAAACTGCCTTAATACTAGATGTATTATCTTTTATGATCAAGTCATCTGTGATTGATCTAGAAACATGTCGATTAGGTGTGAGGCGAAGGATCTGGGACTGTGTGGGGAGGTGACCATTACCTGGAAGAAATTTATTGCAGAGCTACGGAGTGCTGGGATTTGCATATCTGACATGGGAGATCAGATTGGGTGGGATGGAACCATGAAAAAAGGTATTATCTAGATTGCAGATGCATATATATATTTTTGTTGCAGGAATCAAAATATGTATGATCATTGTTGGTTCACCAAGTTTTGGATGGTGAAGATCCCCTACAAGATTATTCTGTACACATGGCTTACCTGGAAAAATAAAACGCTCACCTTGGAAAATTTAAAAAAGAGAGGCCTGTTAGGACCGGGCATCTATGCTTTCTGTCGACAGGAGGATGAGGATAATGCACATATGCTCTTAAGGTACCCATTTGAAAAACATATCTGGAAAGGTTTGTGTGTCATGCTTTCATTTAGATATATTGAACATGCTTCCATTATATCATGCATGCTTTGGTGGAGCACACAAAATAGGAAGAGGTGTGCTATCCCAATGATCACTTTCTGGGAGATTTGGAAAGCTAGGAACAACATTATTTTTGAGAACAACTTTCTCAGTCTAGATAGGATAATCGATAAAATTCACATATGTTTGGAACCACTACTGTTGCCATCATCCCATATCCCCAAGGTGCAGCAAGAACAAGATGATACTTTTATTTCTTTTCCAATATGTTTCTTTGACGGTGCTAAACATGGTGGTAGATGAGAGAGTGAGATTTCGATTTGCATGGATGATTTCCCACAGTACAGGATACATTTGAGCGATGGAGACGAGACTAACATGAATAAAGAGGTTGTGGCGCTTTGGGGCCTACTATGGTTCATGGATTATCTGAAGACTCAACACATCAACATATATGGAGATCCCCAAGATATCATCAATCATGTTTTGGGATCTTCACACATTTCTTATCCACATTTACAATGTTGGCTACAATGTATCAAATGTCTTCGGGATTCTCTACAGGGGGTTATCTATCAACACCTACACAAGGCACATAATAAGGTTGTTGATTCTTTATCTAAGCTTCGACTCCTCGACCCATTGGAGGGATTTTATATTTCACTGGGCAAAGATGGAGACTTGTTCGTTGTTGGTCACATGCCATTTCCCTCACACTGATTTCACTTTCTTTCTTTTTATTTTCATCATTATGCTGGTTTTTACATCTGTGATTTTTGGGAACATGTTTTTCTCTTGCTGGTTGGTCACTTTCATGGACTATTATTGATAATGAGCTCTACATATATCTTTGTTTTGGATTAGTTTTACTCTGATGTTGACATGGACCAAATCCTATTATGGTACCTTATATTTCTGGTATCTTTCCTCAGGTTTATGTTGTATCCTCATGGATCAAGATGTACTGATTTTACTACATAAATAAAATAAACATCATTTTTTTCCTTTGGAAAATCATAGTGTGTGTTGTGTATATATATATATTATAATATATATATATATATATGCTAAACCTAAGGAACCATGAAATAACACTAACATAGAGGAAAAAATTGTGCTAGCCCTAAGGGAATCAAAGAGACTCAAACTTATGATCAACAACTAGCAACAATATCAAAGAAATTTATGTCATGCTCTACACCTCTTGAGATAATCCTTGGGGGTATATATATTCCATTTTTTATTGTATAAATAGATTTAATGCCTTGAAAATCCTCTTGGGCACTTGGATTATGTAATGTACACAACTTAAACTTGCAATTCCAACAAATCCTTGCCAAATTTTAGATAATTTGACCCAAAAAATATATTCACTAAACACACATAGTGTGTACGCAAATTGAATCATAAACATGTCTCAACAAATGTCCATTTATTGCCTTGAAAATCCCCTTGGGCACTTGGAATGTGGAATCTACATGACTTCAAATTGCAATTCTGACAAATCTTTGCTGGATTTTAGATAAGTTGACCCAAAAAATATATTCAGTAGACATACATAATGTGTATGCAGATCGAAACATAAAGATGTCTCAAAAACATATCACACCAAGCTAAAAAGATTTTGTTAATGACAAAAAACCACAAAGCATGCAGATCGAAACATAAAGATATCTCAAAAACATATCACACCAAGCTAAAAAGGTTTTGTTAATGACAAAAAACCACAAAGCATAGGTCCATAGAGCATAGGCCCATATATATAGAGTACATATCAAATGATAAACGTAAAGAACCAAGAAATAACACTTATAGAGAGATGAAAAAATTGTGTAGAGATGATTATAAAGGATCTTAATCAACTGATCATAAAAAATAAATAATTTGTTATATATGTGTTTTAATATTATGAAGGTTAATCATTGTTTTTCATTTAAACTCAATGATTTTCATTTTTTAATAGCCACAGCTAGGAAAATTTCTTCAAGATATATAAATTTAATTCTCTTTATACTCACTACATCTCTCATTAGTTTAATCATCGAGTATTTATCGTCGTTGGTCATCAATAGGCATTAGAATTTCTGAGTTATGGTACCTTCACAGTGTTCTGCACTTCAAAATAAGGCTCTAAAATAGTTGAAAATTAGCCTTATCACACTTGTTTATTTATATGAGCTTGGATTAAAAATGAACTCTAAGAAGCTTAGATGAATTGAATTAAAATTAGCTTCAATGGAAATTTTTGGTTTATGGTTTAATAAATTGGTATAAATTTACCTTAACATGGATCTAGAAGGTGTTGAGAGAGCACAACAATTTTATAGTGTAAAACATGAAAAAGCGTTTGTATTCTATTTGAGAAATTTTGAGGTCTAAAATCCGTCTCCTAAGGAATATTATAAAATAATAGTGGGAATAATAAAATAAGATTAGATTATCTCATCAAGTTTTGGAGGGAAATGATAAAAAAACTATTTTCAACTCGAATTTTCAACTTATCTCACTATGATTTTATTCAAATTTTGATTGGGAGTAGTCATAGCTACATGATTTAATTTTCCATTTAATGAATACCCATGCTACATACTTTTGATGGACCTTACTACACGAAAAATGTGAAGTACATAAAAAAATGTGATTGCAATCACATTTTTTCATGTATTTCACATTTTTCATGTTGTAGGGTCCATTAAAAATATGCAAAATGGGTACTCTTTTGATTCAAAATTGAATTGTGAATCAAAGGAATGCTCCTGCTCAAAATTTGAGTAAAATCTTAGGGAGGTAAGTTGAAAAAATAGTTTTTATTTTTTATTTTTTGACCTTTTTACTCTACGAATAGTGAATCATCCCCATGGTTGACATCATCATATTGAATCCTATTGGTTCTTGTAAAGTTCATTTTTGTTGTACATTTTTGTTTTGAGGTCCATTTTTTACCTCAAAATTTCTCTAATGTCGAGATATTTCATCCATTGTGGAGCTTAGTGCTCTCTCTCTCTAGCATGGAAACCTCGATACTCCAGATTCCATGGGTGATAAACTAAGTAAATTGTTGACCCTGATCACTGGCTTCACCCTAAGGGAATCAAAGGGAGTCGAACCCATGATCAACAATAACTAGCAACAATATCAAAGAAATTTATGTCCTACTCTAGACTCTTGGGACTATCTATCTATCTATCTATCTATCTATATTATATATATATATATATATATATATTTATAATATATGTATCTATTGTTTATTGTTAAATGGATTTAATGCCTTGAAAATCCTTGGGCACTTGGCTTGGTGTAATCTGCCACCTTAAACTTTAGTTTCCAACAACTATTTGCCAGATTTTAACAATTCGACCCAAAAAATATACTCGGAAATATTACTAATATGTCAAAAGTGAGATTATTTAAAATGTTTAACGATAAGAGCGATTTTTTCAATGATTTATATAACATATTTTTTTTAACTATATAGAAATTTAAGTATTTGACATAAAATCTGTTACTTAACATGGGTAGTGAGATGTTTATATATATATATATTATATATATTATCTCAGAGGAACCCGAACCACGCGTGTCACACGCAACACAAGTAAGCCTTTAGGCGTCTATTTTTTCCTCCTCTCAGTAAGTCAGGCACAATCGAGGAATTTAAACCTAGATCTCTTAATTTTCACAATTTTCAATCACTTCGATGACCAATTAAACTACCCCAAGACATTATTAATATGTTTTTTAAATATATATTTGAATTTTATTTATAAAAGACATGATTTTTTATATATTGAATATTTAAAGTAACATATTGATTTATATTAATTTTGAATGAATTACTTATTTCTTTTTATTATATTTATTAAAAATAACAAAACATTAAAAAAAAAACATATATCAACTCAAAATTTAACATAACCAAATTCACAAATAGCCCTCATACTCTGGTGTAAAATGTACCTCTCAATGCAACAATAACTTTTTTTGGTTGGACTTTCCATTGTTAAATTAATAGAAGGGTTTTTCAGAGTGATACGAATATCTATTTTATTTTTAATTAGATAATTTTCATATATGTTTAGGTGTGTTGAGTCTATAAGCCGTATTGAAAAATTCATTTTCATAAACATTGAAAATTGATTGTTTTAATTATCTTAAAAGTTTTTTTTGGTTCTATTTAACATCAAAATTTATTTTATTAAATAAAAATATTTAATATTTTAAAGTTAAATTTTTATATATTTTTTATTTGTTGTATTTATTTATTTATTTATTTTGGATGTTTTCTTTTTAATGATTTTATTTGATATTTTTGGTCTATGGTTTAAATAATGATATAGTTTTTAGTTAAAAAAATAGATGGAGAGTTTTATTTTAATATATTATTTTAATTTCGGATTTAGTTTGAAGATTTTGATTGTAAAGTTATTTGTATTAAAGAAATTGTAATATCAATTTGGAGAAAAGTAGTATTACTAGCAACACCAATTTTTGGTTTTGAGATTGATTTTAAGTATTTTTGCAATAATACAACTTGTTAAAGACATGTTTTCAATTATGTTGTAATTTCTAAATTTAGGGCTGATTTTAAGTTTTTTTGAAAACATAACAAGGTTTTTGAGACTGTCCTTCATAAATGCGTTGAATTTGAGATTGAAAAAAAAGAGTGCTACTAATAGCACCTTCAAAATGAAGGGAAAAACAATAGCTAAATGCAACCTCTAAAAAAATGATTTGTTTAATAAAAATATTTTTACCTAGATATAGCATAAGAGTTCTTGTCTACAATGACTAGGTCTTTTTCCTAGTCACTTGTGCCCCATTCTTCTTAGCATTACTTGTCTTCACTATGTTGCAACTGGCTATGGTGCCCCCTTCTTGGCTCTGTCTATTTGACCATTGTCCTCTCCATCGCGTTTTATCTTGGTTCTTCCATCTCTTTGGCCCATGTCAGGACTATGTCTCATTCAAGTTTGCATTCTTTCATTTTATTGGTGCCATATCTCATCATTGGTTCTCCTCATGATATCTATTTCAAGAATGTAATGTTCCTACAATAATTTTCCCATTCTTCTGTTACTATGGTTCATGAATCTCACTCCATTTCCATCACCATTGGATTTGAGGCTATTGGGGAAGTGAATTTTCTTATATCTAGATGTTTGGTTTATCGTATCTTTAGGTTTTTACCACGTATTTCATATCTTCAACCTTGAATAGAAAAAAATTGGATTCTTGTGGTCAAATAAGAAGTTTTCATCCACCTTTGTGCAAAGGGATTTTTTGTTGTTGAGTTTGATAATGTGAAAGACAAGGATTTAATCTCTAACTATGGTCCATGGTTTTTGAGAAATATTGGCTTTTTCCTAAAGCCTTGGTCTCCCCCATATGATCCTTTGATAGAAGTTCTAACCTCAACTCATGTTTTGGTGCAAATTCTGAATTTTCCACTACATCTATGAGCTTTTACCTCTCTTTAGGCCACTACGTTCACTTTTGGAAAGTCCCATTATAGCTCTCATGAAAATCAATGGTGAAGTATTTCAACTTATGCAAGAATATATGTGGAAATAGATTGCAGCCTTGGATTCACCATGGAAATTAACTTGACTAGAAAATAATTTTATTGGACTAAAAAATTAGACTATGAATGTGTCTCCTTGCAACGTAGGGCTTGTATTTCTATAGGGAATATAGCTACTCATTAGCCAAATTTGTTAAATAACAATAAAAATAAGAAATGAAAATCAACCTAGTGGATAGGCTCCTTCAACGATCACCACCTATTCTTGCAAGATAAAGCACCTCTAAGTCATCCTCCATCCCAAGTGACTCAAGTTTCCCAAGAAAAATAACAAAATCAAGTTTCTCAAAATTTACTAAAAGCATATATGATCCCATAATAATTGGTACATGAATCCCATGATAATTCATGTCTTAAAAAAAAAAACTAGGAAGATCAAGATGACAAAGACGATTCTCAAGAACAAGAAAAAAATTCATCAGAAATTACTTGAAGTTTGATTATAGTAATATAAAAAAATGTTGGAATGTGGTTTTTATGAGTGTTGGGCAACATAAATCAATTATGCATTTATTAGGCATATTGAAAGTATCTAATTTAGATCTTCCTTCCTATACAATTGTTTTGAAAATGTTTTATATTATAAGTTTAATTAGAATTATATCATTTATAAATTATGAATGGAGGGTGAAATTTTATTTAATTGTGAGAACAAGTTGTAAGTGATAAAGTTTTGGTTGTGGAAAAAAATATCATTTATTTATATTATATTATTTTATTATTATTGATATAGATGTGATTTTTAAGTGTGAACAAAATTTTGAGAAAATCATAAATAAAATTAACAAATAATTCTTAATAATATTTCAAATTCTAATAAAAATAACCTTAAATTTAAGAAAGAGTATCATAAAGATACAAATTTTTGGTCAAACAATTAAACAATACAAATAAATAAAACTGTAATTTTTTTTAAACTACTAATAACATTATCACAAGAAATGAATAAATGAATATATAATAAAAAAATGAATAAATCAACATTATTAAAATATTTGGATGGGGCGTTTTACACATGAGAAGATGGGAGGTGGGTTATAGCCATACCACTTGGCCATATGATCGGGAGACATAGAAACACACCCCCTTAATTTTGCAAACATGTAGCACAATTATGACACAGGGGACACCCTTAGTTTGTTGTTTGATGTTCATCAAATGGAGCACCACCCTTACATTTCAGGCCAACGTAAAATCTGTTCACTTTAAGAGATGACCTCCACACCTGCTTATCTAACTTGTTCACCTAGTGTGACTAATAAAATGTTAGAGCGATTAATGAGGAATTTCAATGATCAAGTCCTCGTTGCCACCACTTCACATTCATAAGCAACTTTTAACAGACAGCTCTTTAGCAATGTTGGGCATTTTAAATAGTTAAATTGGGGTCTCTGGAAACTCAAACTCATCTCTCACAAAAGAGATGAGTCCTTGGTTGCTAGCTTGACCCTTCCCACTCCTCTGTGTCATGGACATAGTCAATTGTTCCTTTGGTCATACAACTCTCAAACCTTCTCGGCCTTCCTAGAGAGTTTCTTGGAAATTCATATAAGCTTGTTAGTAAGATTTTCTCCACGGTGTTGGTGTTTTCCTTTCCCTCTTCGTGCAACCAACATGCCCCATCATAGTGTTTGTGTTTGTCTAGGGGAAATGTACTATCAGGAGTGCAACAATAAGGGAAGTACATGGGCCCAACTCATAGATGAAGGCTTAGAAACATGTTAAAAGATCTCACCTCACCTCCTATTGAAGAAGAACTCTCACAACTAAAAGGGAAATAATCAACCAATGGTGTCTTCTCTCAGACACAAACGTACTGCTAGATATGGATAATTGGGTTCTTGATGCAAGTCACACACATGGACGATATAATCAATATATGTACATAGCGAGCTTGTATTGGCATATGAAATATTTATTGGGAAAGGTCTTACTAGATAGGCATGAAAACAGAGACCTACATCAACGCATGATGGACCTGGACCATCAACTGAAATTCATTAAGAAGCACCTTGGTATCCCCTTGCTATTGGCTTCTAACTAGGTAGCAACAAGGAGTAGATCTAGGTCGCAACAACATACTTAGATCCCTCCTCTTAGTATACTAATTCCTATTATGTTTTCAATTTACTAGTTATTTGTTTCTTTGGCTTTCTCTCATGGTCTCGAAGGTCTGAGTTCCAATATATGTATTTTGCATTTTGAATCTATCGGTAGCTTCCTATATCTTCTTCCTCTCTTAAACGAGTATATTTTTATATATGGTCAGGTTTTTCCAATGACCAAGCAATATAAAATGTTCAACACTCAAATATAGCATTTGTTTAGAAGGTAATACAATATTTATTAAAAGAAAAATATTATTCAAACAAAAACATAATAATTATTGAATTTAATTTGTTTTTCTTGCAATTTTAATTTTTACGCAATGCATTTTATCATATATTTTCAATTTTTTCTTATGTGAATATATTGAAAAGTATATGGATTGGGTAATCCTTAGATACAAAATTAAATGTTATATCCAACAAGTGCATACAATTGACATTTGAGTAAACCTATAAGGTGATAAGTTAAAAATACAATTAAAAAATTATTTTTGTTAATTTCTTTCCAAAAATATATGTGCTTGGGATGTCATCACAATGGATTTTTTAGTGTTGATTTTATTAGTACATTTTTTTTTGTTTTGAGGCTCATTTTTTTTCTCAAAATTCTCTTGATATTAAAACCCTTTTTACAGTAGCAAATGTCCTGAATAAGGTTTTTGCATTAAAATAGAAAGGATCCAAACAATGAATAAAATATCTACCATGATGGTGGTAAGGTAGATACAACTTCCCACAAGTTATTTTTACTTGCTTACATCCCTTCCCATGTTTTGAGATGACCCACAAATTTTGGTCCACTAGAGTAAAGAAAATCTTACACTTAGCCATACCAAATTTCTTAATATTTTTTGCATTTGAGATCCTATATCATGATTGCTCTAGTTACATTTACCTATAGTCATATTTCTTGAATTTCCGATCTATTTCTTTCTTGAAAATATAATGAATATATTAGTACAATTGAATTGTTGTAGGATTTTCTAGCCTTTAAACATGTTTTCAATATTTCCTTTTCCCTTGTTATATTTCTCTATCTTGTTTTTTCATACTTCATACACACTTAGCTTGAGATATTATTAAATCCATTGTTTTATTTTTTGTATTTCTTTTTATTACAAGGAGAATGCCAATTTGCTCAATCACTTTTAGATGTCTTCTTTTTATAGTTTATTTCTTCTCATTAAAAAATAATGGAGTGATAGATTCCTTTTTCATTGAATTGTTACATGTATTGCTATTTTATCTTCTTTAACTTTGTGACATTTCTATTTAACTTTTTTAATGTTTCAAAGAGTCTTGAAGTTATAGATTTTCTATTCAATCTTAATTTAGAAATATATTTGTATTTTTTAAATTGATTAACACATTTTTATTATATTTAATTATAATTTTTAAATTTGAAATTTCTTGAATTTAATTAATTAGTATAATTTAATTATACTAAATTTCAATTATTTTTTAATTAAATGATAAATATCTAAACAATTTAATATAACTATTTTTAATTACTTTCAAATTATAAATGTAATCCAATTTCCTAATAAAACTTTTCCATGAGTTTTTTTCAGAAGAAAAAAAGCATAATATTTTATATTGAGTCAATATAAATAACAGATGTACATATAGCTGATATATAGATCAGGGGCCGGGATCACATATGATCATATACCCGAATAGAAAACAGTAATAGATGATCAGAAAGCTAGCAAATAGTGTCAAAGTATATGTGATAATTCATATATGGAGATATGCAAAAAGCCAGCATATGCATAGTTCAGGAATATTACAAAATCATGTAAGTAGATCAAAGTGAGACAGATGGATTCAAATATCAATGGATCCATAGACCAAGGTCCATGTGGCAATGGTGTTGTCCAGGATGGACATAAGAGGAGCTCCTGAATCATTGAAAATCTTGGAGTTCCGCCATTTTCAGGAGGTCCAAAGTAAGATAAGGATGAGATATCGCCGAGGGGCTCTTTGCCTGCTCCACCAGTGGAAAGCTGCATGGGAAGAGTCAAAAACAATGAGTGGGAAAATAAAAGTATTTGCCAGTACATACCAGATTTGTTGTATAGATGGACATTGAAAGAACATGTGGAAATTATGATCGACTTTATCTTTATCCAATGTTAAACGCTATTGTCTAAAATTTTGATCTATAAAAACCTAACATGATTAAGTCTTGTTGTCACGCTCAATTTATTTCCCCTTGAAACTAATTAACTAATTTACTAACCCTTGATATTAAGGATTTTTAAAGAAATTAACAAATTTACTATTTAATATTATTATTATATAATATTATCGTTAATAATAGAGAATAATATTTTTGATAATATATATTAAAAATAATGAAGTCTTGAAAATTAAAATATTACTATAATTTTTTATAGTTAAAAATATTATTATTAATTTTATAATATAATTAATTGAAAGTTATAATAATATTAAAGATTTGAAATTTTAATCCAAAATATATAATAAATAAACAACATATATAATAATAATAACAATTTATTAAGAATAGTATTAATTTTATTTATAAATAAAATGTTATTATGAAGTTACTAATATTAATATATTTAATTAAGAATTATAAATATCTTTAAAATCTAAATAATTATTGCTTATAATATTATTATTTATTATTGATGATGATAATATTTGTTATATTATTATATATTTTATATTTTTCATAATAAATTAGTATCTATAATTATTATTATAGAATGTGACTAATGATATAAGGTATAATAGTATTGTATAATGAAGTAATTAGTATTATTTTATAAAAAAATAATCAACATTAATGATGTAAATATATAATAGTATTGTATTAGTGAAGTTATTAGTATTATTATTATAAAAAAAGAATTAATATTAGTCAATAAAATAAATACATTATTATTGTTGAAGTTCAAAAGAAAGAAAATAAATCTTATTAATAAATAAAACTAATAAATAAAGAAAGAAAAAAAGGAGCAAAGGAAAAAGGAAGGGAACAAGGTAAAGAAAGGGAAAGGAAATGAAATAAAGGAAACCGCAAGGGGAGACCATAGAGGGGAAAGTTTATGCAGGTTTAGGAGAGACAATGGATGATGGGTTGCCATGACCTATTAAGTTTGAACTTGTTTTCTTGATTAAAATTGTTGGAGTTTTTCTTAATTTCATTGGCTTCTCTGATAAGACATACAATGTGGTAGGGAATCAATGTAAGAATCTTAGCTTGGTCAAAGAAGATGAGGTGCTTGGTGTCATGAAAGTATTTAGACATGACTAATTTGGTTACTCGGTTTTGGATATATTTATTCATTTCATCTTTAAAGTGGGTTTTAAAGGATATGGTAGTTTGCCCTATGTAGGATTTCTGACAAGAGAGAGGACTTTCATAGACTCCCAAGCCAAGTAGGGCATCATATTTGTGTCTAGCAGACCTAAAGAACTATCTTAGGGTGGTTTCGGGTTTGAAGGAAATATGAATGTTCTTTTTCTACAAGATCTTGGGCAATTTGGTGAGTAAAGCTTTGAAAATAAGGAGGGTTATTTTGGATAAGGGAGGAGAGGAAGGATTGGTTTTAGGTTTAGGATGGAAGATTAAGTGAAAGGATTTTTTGATTTGGGAATGGAAATATAGTCACTTCTTTTGAGTCCTTTGGTCAAGTGGAGCAATTCCTTTGTAAAGCATTGGCGATGAAAGATGTAAATAGCATTTAAGTTACCAATGTCTTCATGATGAAAACTTTATGTGCAAGCTGGTGATGGGAATGGGAATGGAGGTATCTATCAGTATGTGTCTTTTTATGAAAGATCTGATATGAGAGGGAACTATAAGGGAGTTTAGAAACAAGAATATCAAAGAGTGGAAAGGCATTGTTGGCTTTTGATTTGATGATCACCTTATGAGTGACCTCAATTAAAGATTTATTAATGAAGGTATTGCAAACTCATGTGCTAGTGTGTGTGTCTATGTTATTTAGGCAACAGATCGATTAGATTGCAAATACACAGGCACTTGAAATCGAAAAATAGTAGAGAAATACAGTGAGAAAATACAAAAACACAATAAATTAATAAGGAGTTCACCCTATCCTCCAGGGCTACATCCCCAGTCCAGCTCTCAGTGGTAGCCTTGTTTTATTGTGTCTTGATGCAGAGAAGTACAATGAAGGAGCTCAATATGAGTCTCTTGAAACAGATTGGCTTGGCAGCGTGGTTCTTGGATTCCCCAAGCCACTGGAGTACATAGACTCTCTTGCTTACTAGCTCTTTGACCTCTCTGGTCTGACAGATCCTCTCAGGGATGGCTTTAATCTCTCAAGCTCTCTGGTGCTCGACGTTGACTTTGGTTAGCTCGACCCTTTGCCTTCTTTCCGCTTTTTGCTTCACTGGTTCTTTTCTCTTCTCTGTCTTCTATCTTTAGTTCTTTCTCTCCTTCCTCGGTGTCCTTTCTATTCTATGTTCATGGCTTTAAACCATTCAAGCTCATGGCGGTTTAGTTCCTCTTCCACCTTCGTCGAATCACCTGCTTGTAGCTGCGCTTGGAGTTCCCTATTCTCGCCGTCACCATCAAACTCAAAGGGAGCAACCACTTGTCCTCTTGCAAATGCACCAGCCTGCTTGGTTGGTATAATTCTTTGGTTATGTCATGGAATGAGTCTTACACCACCTTGGGGTCCAAGCGGACCTCAAGTTATTCTAAATCGCAGCTTAAACTTCCATCAATTCCATCTTCTCCATCGAGCACGATCTCAGCCATTAGATCTAGGACCCCTAGATCTGACACCATTTGCTCGTCTTGCGTGGTTGACTAGCTCGACTGTTAGCGCACGACGAGCAGCGATTTTCTCTCTTCTCTGCTTGCCACACATTGGGCGCTGAGTGAAATCACTCCTTTTCATCAAAACTCCTTACCGTTGATGGATGCCCTCAATCAATATTGTCGGTTTTGGAGCGGGTCCTACCTTTATCGCTTAGCCTTTTGTCCCACGGTCTTCCGAGCTCCCACGCGACTGAGTGCTTGGGGCTTCTCCATTTTGAGGGTTTTCCCCTAAGCGCTAATCACGCATCAAAAACTCCCTCTATTTCCGGATCTAGGCCTCCCAGGGGCTAATTTCTCCTCCCACACAGTCTCCATGGGCCTCAGTCAGCGCACTTTGACCGAGGTCCTTGTTGTTCCACGGTGGCTACCACTACCACTAGTTTAGAGGTGTTTTTGATTGATGTTTTAAATTCTTTGAAGTCTGTCCTGACCTGGTACAGCCATGGCTCTATTAATCATTCTTTATGGATCCACTTCGGATCATGGCCTTCCCACTAAAAAGCTTTTGGACCACCAAAAGTTGGTTTTCAAGCATCGACTAAGTGAGGGTACTGCTGTCTCACTTGCCCAATCTCAATCCATTTTGTACTGCTCGGCTTCGAACCTTTGAGTCCAATTTTGAGGTCCTCAACATCTCCTCTATGCGTCGTCCTCACCACTACAACAAATCCTGTGATTAGCATCCTTTTTTACTTCTTTTTTTGCATCTAGAGCCCATTTTTGGTGCTATTTGCATCCATTTATCAAATATGGTGCAAAACTTGACACAAAATTTGCATCGAGTTTTGCACCACGTCTTACACCAAGTTTAGCACCAGGTATTGCAATAGGTTTTGCACCACATTT
>APFE031505245.1:39408-93602 GCA_000404065.3 Pinus taeda
TCCAGGTACCACGTTTCATAAATTTTCAGACTGGATACACTGAAGCACAACTCTATAATATGAAGGCCACGTTTCATCCAATTTTCATACTGGACCCATCAATATCATTGAAGCACACAATCAATCAACACTAGCATTATCAATCTCTGAATCACTCAATACTGAATCACTAAACCCTGTCAACAGAAGCAGTCACCAGAACACAGAGCAGAACCCTGAACTCTGCAACACTATTCAGAACCAACTATATCATCAACATCATAGCTTAAATGGTATACGCTACTTGGACGAACCAAACCCGCATACATACGCGCTTTTACCAAAGCCAACCCACGTGCAGATCTATAAATATTCAATCATGACTTGCAGCGATTTCAAACTTAAGTTATACCCAGTTCAGATCATTACATGCACTAGTATACAGATCTAGAATAAACATAATCAATCATATAGAGATAGTTCATTTCAAACCATTTGATCCCGATCTATCCTTAGATCTTGTTCTCCATCAACTTGTGAGATCCCTCCTTAGCTTAGATCAAGCAACCCATAACCTGCATATTGGATCTCCTACTTCTTCAGATATTCAAGCTTTTCTCCATTCCCTTGCCTAATGATCTTCTTGTCCTTTTATAGTCTTAGGCCTTGCTCAATACCATGGTCCAAAACCATAACAAACCAATACCATCAACTCAATACTAGGGATCAACACGTCTGTCGAGATGCCATGGTCCAAAAACCATAGGTTAAAATTCCAAGGACTAACCGCCACGGACCAAAGGTATGTTTTCCAACATATACACGCTTTTCCTTGCATGAATGTGCGTGCAGATGCATACGCGACTTTGTAACGACTAACATGCGTGTATACGCAGATCTGTCACGATGAACCTGCGTATATGTATTTTCTCTTCATTCTTGTAGTCTTTGTTCATCAATTCCTTGTTGCTGACCTTCTGCACTCTGATTTGTCATCTATGTGGTTTTTCCACCAAGGATAACACTTATCTCATAATGCCAACAATCTCCCCCTTTGGACTTGATGGCAAAGCTAACTTGTCACACTTAGAACTATCATCTGATTCCTTTGAGTTGTCCTACATCCCATGCATTCAGTCACATTTGATATCTCTTCTGTAGATTCATCTAGTTATATTTAAGTGAGATGATCTTCTAAGAGAGGGTTGCCATCAAGTACAACACATGCATCATAATGCCAACAATCTCCCCCTTTGGACTTGATGGAAACAACACCAAATCACTCTCCCCCTTTGACATCAAGGGCAAAGGGGGAACCAAGATATTCTCTTTCCAAGATAAGCATACTGTTGTTCATACTCCCCCTGAGTACCTGCTGAAGTCTTTGAATGAGCTCCCCCTTTGTATGTGCCAAGGTGTACCAATTTGTCCATGCTACATGTTGAAAGCTCTGCTCTTGCTTAATAGTGTTGTTCATGCTCCCCCTGACTGTAGGCAAGATCTGTAGAAAGATGTTCTTCAAGAAGAACCAGGACTTATACATCATAAAAGACCTTCCTATCACCAAAAGACTCAATACATACAACTATCACCCAACCAAGTGGGACTTGACTCATCTACCCAACCAAGTGGGGATACATCAAAAGTTTACACATGATAGAACAAGAACATTACATCATCCATCCCAGGCATAGTGGGGAAACCAACATAGGCCTTTACATGACCTTGATACCATATAAGAGATACCACAAAAGAGATACATGTCATAGAGACGAAATATCTAGACCAAGACTTATGATACCATATAAGAAGAAGATACATGACATAGAGATGACACATTTAAAACAAGACTTATGAAAGTCACCAACAACTGATAGCAGCAGCAACTGTCAATCACCATTCAGATCAGCAACCAAGATTTCCTTTTGTTCTCCTTCTGTACTTGATCTTCCTCAAATCAATAACAGCTATGAACCAGAAGCCAAAGCTTCTAAGATAATGCCAACAATGCATTATTAGAAGATTATCTGCTCCCCCCGCAGCTGTGCCAGATGGTCTCTATCATCTCCATATCAGACTCTTCTCACCCTGAGTCTGGATCATTGATTTCATTCAAACCACCATAAACGCGACTGTATCCATAGAAACAGTCGTATATACGCGAATACTCCTTATTAAACTCATGTACAGCAACCTGCAAATGTCCTGTACCAAGGTATGTCTGCATATAGAAATCAATTCAGCATCATACATCATTCACATTATATCATATGTGAGAAACACCATAGTCATCATCATCAAGATCTGCATGACCATCCATGTAACATTATATGGGAATATCCCTCATCTGATAACCACTAATCAACATATGTGAGAATCGACCTATCATATAACAATCTCATGTCTCCAACAATGCAACTTTGAGTAATCATGCATGTATCCAGCACTATGTATCTTGAGCACAAGATAACTTGTCAAGGCTTCTTTATATCATCAACATCAACAATCCTCATCCACATGATCACCAAGTACCATAGGAATCCTACCTCATAACTGTATTATATGATCTTCATGCATGTGATGACAGCAGCATATGAGAGACTTCATCATCAAGTAATGACGTTGTGTATTCAAGCTTTGTACTTCTCCATATCATGTAAGCATCATATATGCACCATCAATCCACAAGTATGATTCTGAACATCAACCAAGACAACTCATAACCACATCATATCAAGATATATCATTTAGCCATATAAGTATCATCATCAAGGACTATTAACCATAATGCCAACAATGCTTTGTTAAAGGCATGTGCTTCCCCTCAACAAGTGCCATATGTTTACTGTTAGATCTGATCGTGCATATATCAGCAACAAGTATCAAGACATCATCATCATCATCATCATCATCAAGTTAGGATCAAAATACTTCTAAACCTCTTACACGTATCAAGACATTTCCACACATCCTCAGTAGACTGTAACTATTAATCAATAGAGCAAATAATGGACCGAGACATATCAGACCCCTTTTCTAAACCTATCCCCACAGCTTTTCTCCAGACTGACATATACGCGACTTTGCAGTGTATAACTCGCGTATATACGTGTCTTTCATTTATCAAACTTGCGTATGAGATTTAGGGCACTGAAGATTAACACTTTCAGCTCCCCCTGAGTTAGTTATGTCTATGCTGTGCTGAGTATCTTGTGTTGTGCCACATCTTTCTGACTAAACTTCCTTCTTCTTCCACACTCTCAAGCATGTTGATTTTTTCTTCTTTTGTTGTGGTGCCTGAA
The DNA here is from genome assembly GCA_000404065.3 of Pinus taeda. Taxonomy (NCBI): domain Eukaryota; kingdom Viridiplantae; phylum Streptophyta; class Pinopsida; order Pinales; family Pinaceae; genus Pinus; species Pinus taeda. The sequence goes on from APFE031505245.1 coordinate 42,690, forward strand.
ACTTCTTTCTGCATTCCTTTGCTATATGTCCAAACTTGTTACATGCATAACATCTCATATGTTTCATATTCCTCCTGTAACAATCAACTGCTTTGTGACCATACATATTGCAAGCAAAACAATATCCATTAAAGTACTTTGAATGAGATGATCTTTCTGCATGATGGTCTTGGACCCTTCCTCTTCTGCAACTAGCTGCAACATGTCCAAGATTATGACATACATAACATTCAATATTATTCATCTGAGTAAATGGCCGACTATTTTTTTTTTTCTACGTTAAGACTAACCTAAGTACCCACAGGGGATTTGAACCGGTGACCTATCGCAAGGAGTGCCTTAACAGCGCACCCATTCACCGTCAATCCAAAGCCCTGTGGGCGTAAATGGCCGACTATTACTTCCATAGTAAGGAGTAAAATATTTTCTTTATTTCTTTTCTTGGTTGTTGATGGGGTTGACCTCTTATCTCCTTGTTGATCATTTTAGATTTCTCTTTAGAGTTCCTTGCTTCACCTTGTGCACTAGATTCTCCTTTAACCGATTCATGGAAACCAAGACCAGTCCTTATAGCAGGAGATCTTTGACTACTAAGAATATCATCCAAGACTTTAGAGCTATCTTGAAATCGTAAAAGCTTATCCTTATCTTCTAATTTACCTTTCAAGATATTTACCTCAACTTGATGTTGCTCTTCCTTTTCAAGACACTGCTTCTTCAAAATTTCTTCAGACTTTCTTCCTTCTTCTAATTGACATCTCAGATTGAGAATCTCCTTTTCTTGTTCTTCATTCACATCCTGCAGCATTTGACAAACTCTGGAGACACATTCCAGTTGTGTTTTTAAACTGATAACTTCGTTTTCCTGTTTTTGAATACCTTGGAGTAGATCTTTATTCTGCTTCTTGGCTTCTTCAAGTTCTTCCTTTAATGAGAGGGTCAAAGCTTCAAGACTTTCATAATCACTGGATCTATCTCTAAGATTCTTGATTGTTGCGTTCTTTTCATTGACTTCTTTTCTTATAGATGTGACTTCATCATGCAACTTTTGATTTTTGTCCCTGAAAAACTCCCTTATCTTGCTTTCTTCCTCTTGTTGGTCTTTTAGCAACTTTAGATATTTGGCCTTAAATAACTCTAGATTGGCTTTCATTTTGGTAGCTTCTTCTTTGGAGTCAGATTCCCTTTTGTTCAATAGATCTTGTTGATCTCTAATTTTGTCTGTCATCCTTTTAAATTCTGCCTCTATTTGATATCTTTCTTCTTCACCCATAAGAGCAAGTTCAGTTGTTTCACTATCACTTTCATCTCTTTCATTTGGAAAGATAGATGGAACATCAGAGGATAGCAAATTCATACCTGATAGTTCATCTTCATCCGATTCTGAATCTGAAGAGCTTCTTATGCCTAATCCCCAATAAATTCTCCCGTTGTCATAGTTCTTCTGAGATGTCTTCTTCTTCTTCGATGCTTTCTTCTCAAGCTTCTTTCCCATCGTTCCACGGATCTCCTTCAAGCGATCAAGCTTCTACCAAAGGACCTGCTCTGATACCAATTGTTGGAAATAATACTGAGAGGGGGGGTGAATCAGTATTATCAGATTAGTAAAACTTTTTCATTTTCTTACTCAAATTCATATACGCCACTTTAGTTAAGGATATTCACGTGTATACGCGACTGTGTCTAAAGAAACTAGCGTATATCCAGATTATTTATAAGTCAGATAATCCATTACATGTTGATCTTTAGATAATGCATCAGAACTTCATTTGCCATATGAACAGTAAACAGAAGGCAATAAACAGAAACAGATCATCACACCACCAAGAAGCCACATTGAACACCATGATATAAGTTGGAAACCCAACGTGGATGAAAACCAACCTGCTGCAATCTTGTTTCTATCTTCCTTTAATAAGAAACATCTTTTACAATATAACGTGGCTGCAGTCCTTTACTAGATATGCAGGCTGCAACTTGCAGAGAGCTACAACCCTCTCTCGTTTTCTCCCAGGCTTCTCCTGGAAAGGGAGCTACAACCCCCATAGTCTTGTACTAGATAAGATACTTGTTACGTAGGCGCCGACTAAAATCCTTCTCTCCTCCAGGTACCACGTTTATAAATTTCAGACTCGATCACTGAAGCACAAACTCTAAATCTGAAGGCCACGTTTCATCCAATTTTCATACTGGACCCATCAATATCATTGAAGCACACAATCAATCAACACTAGCATTATCAATCTTTGAATCACTCAATACTGAATCACTGAACCCTGTCAACAGAAGCAGTCACCAAAACACAGAGCAGAACCCTGAACTCTGCAACACTATTCAGAACCAACTGTATCATCAACATCATAGCTTAAATGGTATACGCTACTTAGACGAACCAAACCCACGTACATACGCGCTTTTACCAAAGCCAACCCGCGTGCAGATCTATAAATATTCAGTCATGACTTGCAGCGATTTCAAACTTAAGTTATACCCAGTTCAAATCATTACATGCGCCAGTATACAGATCTAGAATAAACATAATAAATCATATAGAGATAGTTCATTTCAAACCATTTGATCCCGATTTATCCTTAGATCTTGTTCTCCATCAACTTATGAGATCCCTCCTTAGCTTAGATCAAGCAACCCATAACCTGCATACTGGATCTCCTACTTCTTCAGATATTCAAGATTTTCTCCATTCCCTTGCCTAATGATCTTCTTCTCCTTGTATAGTCTTAGGCCTTGCTCAATACCATGGTCCAAAACCATAACAAACCAATACCATCAACTCAATACTAGGGATCAACACGTCTGTCGAGATGCCATGGTCCAAAAACCATAGGTTCAAATTCCAAGGACTAACCGCCACGGACCAAAGGTATGTTTTCCAACATATACGTGCTTTTCCTTGCATGAATGTGTGTTCATACGCATACACGACTTTGTAACGACTAACATGCGTGTATACGCGGATCTGTCACGATGAACCTGCATATATGTATTTTCTCTTCATTCTTGTCGTCTTTGTTCATCAATTCCTTACTGCTGACCTTCTGCACTCTGATTTGTCATCTGTGTGGTTTTTCCATCAAGGACAACACTTATCTCATAATGCCAACAATCTCCCCCTTTGGACTTGATGGAAAAGCTAACTTGTCACACTTAGAACTATCATATGATTCCTTTGAGTTGTCCTGCATCCCATGCATTCAGTCACATCTGATATCTCTTCTGTAGATTCATCTAGTTATATGTAAGTGAGATGATCTTCTAAGAGAGGGTTGCCATCAAGTACAACACATGCATCATAATGCCAACAAGCTTTTAGGAATTAATTGAACTACAAGTGGACAAAGGATTTAGGAGTTAGTTCAGAGGATTTAGGAGTCAAACCAGGATTAGTTCAATAGAACTTTCTGGGATAAATGTAAGCCTACGAGTAGAGCTCAAGGGAAGGAGGCCATGATATTGAAGAACAAGCCTGTGCGTTACACAGAGTCTCGAATATGTAATTGATTGTTATATATATATCTCTGTGTGTGTGTGTGTGTGTGTGTGTGTGTGTGTTTATTCTTGACTGTATCAGTGTGTTGAAGAGTATTTCATGAATGAACTAATTGTGAATTTGTAGGCTCTGTAACAGGTTGTAGATAGAAATCTGAAGGACGCAGAGGAATAGAATGATTCAGAGGAATCATGAATTGATCCTTGAATCCAGTTGAGGAAACATAGGGAAGCTCTTAGGTGACATAGCGAATTGAGATTTCATAGAAGAGTAAAGCTCAGAGGTAGTTGAGTAGATGAAGAAGAAGGCAGAGTTCTGAAGAACTACATTAGAGAAGAGTGATTCAGAGGACCATAATAGGTCGTTGAGTCCATTAGAGGAATTAGAGCCAAGCTCAAGAGGAATCACACAGTAAAACATTAGAAAAGTCGAAACCTTTGAAGAAGAGAAAAACCACAGAAGAACTGAGGACTTAACGTAAAAACTAAGTAAAAAGGAGGAGCGAAGGAGTAAAGTGTCAGTGCTCAGCAGTCGCTGGATTTGGAAGATCAACGGTCTAGATGATGTCACAGAGGAGCAAGGCAAAATATCGCATCGTCGGAGTCTATTATACAGTTTAAGTCCCATAAGCAAAAACCTCGACTTACACTAGAACGAGCACAAAACATTGTCATATTTACAATTTGGACTTGAAATCCTATAAAGGGTGGACTATATCCATATCGGGTCCGTAAAAATATCGGATCGATGCATGGAAAGGGAAGGATTTCGTTCTTGAGGTTGAGTGAAATGCGATTACACAAGTTAATCACAACCGTCGGATCGAGAACTAGATTGACGGTCATGATTTGATCTCTAATTTGCAATTGGAGGAGTTAAGGTTAACGGTTATTGGAATGTCGATGCGCAGATAGTGATAAAGTGTTTATCGGTGATTGGAGAAGGCAAAGATCAGAAGTTATAGCAGAAAGGCTCAAGGAGGTGGACTCGACGGATATATAGACGTGAGTGGATTGTTTTTGAAGTTTGAACAAAGGGTTTGGGCGGGGTTTGGTGAGGCATATATTTATGCATGACCCGCAAAAGGAAAGATGGCCAATTGCGAAATAGGTAGCCTTAAGAATTGTGTAGAAGCCGTATAAAGGCGGAAAAAGTGTGTTTGCATATGTTTTCCTCTGTAAATAGTTTTATAAGGAAAATAGAGCCAATGTGTAAGTTTTATGTATTAACCATATATAACCAAAGGTAAGGGGGAAAAGGTTATATATGCATACTTAAGGAGTTTAAAAGTTTCGATAGAAGGTTTAAAGCGGGGTGATTAATTTCCTTTCAAAAGGAAAAGGTGGGTTAATGTGTAGACTTTGGTACGTTTATAAATCATTCCGAGTGAGACTAAAAGGGGCTTTAACCATGTATGGTTTGAATATTTGACTCCTTTGAGAGTTAAAAACCTGAGACAGATGTGTGGATGGATACGTTATGCATAATGTGGGTGGAAGCAGGGGTACCTTACATCGGATATGTATAAGATCAATACATTTATTGTCAAAACCTCTTGAACAAGATCTTGGAAAAGAAAGCAAGGAAGAATATATATACCTTCATTGTGAAAACCTCTTGAACGCGTTCTTTATTGAGAGAATAAGTTACCAATGAATAAGATAATGCTATAGCACCAAATATTAAGCCATATAAATGAGAAACACCTATAGGCCTTGAAAAAAAAAATGTTGATGGATTGAACCATTTTTCTCTTAAATTTGATTTCTATGAGAATTGCATATATGGAAAACAAAATCAAGTTTATTTTTTTCTATTTCTCTTAAATCTTTTGGGTTGTTAGAATTAATTTATCCTATTGTATTTGGCATATCTAAAGTCCTTTCAATTTCTAAGGCTCTATTGTCACATCTCCTATAAAAATCCACACAAAATATCTCTACTCTTAATTATAACAAGAGAATCTATATATATATATATATATATCACAATGCGATGTTGGACCATGGTTGATTTTATAAAACATGGTTGACTCTGCTTGACCATGATTGGCCATGGTTTACCATGTTTGATATTATAAACCCAAAGGAATAACATTAAACCCTAGGGAATAATATTAAACCCTAGGATTATGAACCCTTAGATAAATAAACCCAAGAGAATACTATTAAACCCTAAGAACATGAACACATAGATTAATAAACCCAAGGGATGAATACTCAATCTCGAAGGGATTATGAACCCAATGTGAAAATATTAAATGTAAGGCATTGATCTTATAATCCAAAGTTACATAAACATTACGATAAATATTATAAATCGTAAAATAAACATTGTTGACCATTGTTGATTTTCACATTGAGATAGTCCTTGTCATAAGGCAATGTTGGACCGTGGATGACCATGCTTCATGATGAACAATGTTGATATTGGGACAAGATTTGTCACAATGTGACGCCGGACCATGGTTTATTTTTCATATTTAAAGAGTGTTTGTCACAATGCGACGTTGGACCATCATTGATCATGATTGACTATGGTTGACCATGATTGATTTTGATAAACCATTGCTGACATATTAATCTAAGGATGTATAATGTTAATCCTATGGTTCATTACACTTGAGTTTATTAGTCCATTGTATTTATAATATCAATTCCTTATATTTATTAATATAAGGGCTCATATTGCCACATATTAATATTAATCATAGGGTTTATAATATTAATCCTAGGGTTTAATCCTTTGGGTTTTTAATATTAGTCCCTTGGATTTCCAATATTAACCCGTTAGGTCTTCAATAATAATCCCTTGGGTTTAATGTTATTCCCTTGGGTTTATAATCCCTTGGGTTTTTTATATTAACTCCTTGGGTTGTTAATATTAATACTAAGGTTTATAAAATTAATCCTAGGGTTTGATTTTTATTTTACGGTTTAGTATTAAACCCAGGGTTTAATGTTATTCCCTTGGGTTTATTACCCCTTGGGTTTTTAATATTAATCCATTGGGTTTATGATATTAATCTCAAAGTTTATAAAATTAATCTTAGGATTTGTTTTTATTTTTATTTTAGCGTGTAGTGCTAGTGCTATAACAATCCCTTGAATTTATTGCTAGTGCTTGATTGTTGAAAATAAAAATTAGTTGTGTTTTTCTATTTTAAATTATAAAATAAGTAATTTTAACATTTAAAATGTTATGTTTAATAAAATTAATTAAAGTGTCTTTTTTTTAATTCAATTTCTTGATTTAGATTTTTTCTAAAATTATATTTATAAAATTTTAAAATTAAAAATAAAATTAATATAATTAAAACAACAATAAATAATAACAATAATAAAATATTTTTTGCCATTAAAAATCAATCCATATATTATTAAACCAGTCCAAACTATTAAAATTTAACTACTCAGCACAAAACTATTTTCTATTTTAAAAGGATAAAAGCTATATAAAGGACATCCTTTATATTCAAACAAAGAAGCTTCCATACAATATGACAATACAATCATTGAGACTATTTCCATACATTTAAAAAAAAATGTTTTAAAGAAATAAAGTTGATCCACTTAATTTTTTTGCGTTTTAGAATTCATATTTTCAAAAACATTTCTCGTATATTTATTCAATGTAAATTTAATTAAGAAGATTCAATGCCAATTTAGTTGAGAAGGAAAGAGAATTTTGCAATTAAAAGGTACAAACTTATTTTAATACCTTTAAAAAAACTATATCCCAAACGTGATCAATAAGTAACAAAAACCTAAATGTGATATATGTCATTGTGGTCGTAAGATTCAATTGTTAAAAATATTATATAGATAAAAATTACAACTAAAAAAAGTTCACAACGGATGACAATATACATTTATTATAAACAATTTGATTGTCATATTATAAACAATTTGACTGTCTCTAATGGTTGGAGGGATGTGTTTTTTTAAAACAAGTTCAAATCCAAAAAAAGATATAGAAGTACACCTATATAAATTTTAACAGTCAATAAAAGTTTCTTTTCCACAGACAATAAAATCTCACATACCAATTTAGAAACTAACTTCACAATAACCTCAAAAGTTAAATTATTATTATTAGTTAATAATAATGTTTTGACAATTAACAAAAATAATATTCTATCCCAAAAATACCATTCGTCATTTAATTACTAACCAAATAAACTAAAATAACCAAAATGATTCAGGTTAGAGTTTATTTTTCCTAATATATTCCTCTAAATAGAATACTTAAAACATACTTCGAGAGCACTTTCACTTACCTTTGTATGGTATATTTTTCCATGAACTTTCACTTTAAATTATTATTTAAATATCGCTTGAAATATGTATCCAAACAATTTTAATAATTAAAATAGGTTAACCATTCTTGGATGTGGAACAATCCATTTTGCTCAGAAATTTGGATTCTCTTCATCCGTCGTTATTTTGGTTTTCCTCTGCTAATGTCTTTTTATTATCTTCCTTTCTTTTTATTATTATTATTATTTGTTTTTTACTTTCCATCATCTTTGTTACCTTTCGCAACCACTTTTTAAACCAATTCCTTCCATCTTAAGCTTAGTCTGGTTCTCAAGTCTGCGGTAACCATGCCAAGGAAGTGTGCTAGAGGCTTTACCATTTTCGTACACGAAAGCCTGTCCAATATGAAATTTCCAGGGCTGAAGGAGAAATGTCAAGACAACATGGTTGCTTCATTGGTACTAGGGTGGCAGTGAGATAGTTGATTCGGTTCATAAATTTAGTCACACCCATGGTAGCTTCAGCTAGTATATTGAGAGAATAATATTCTATTCCATCGTTTAATTACTAACCAAATAATGTAAAATAGCGAAAATGATTCATGTTAGAGTTTGTTTTTCCCTAATGTTTTTACATGCCAATAAGAAGTTTGCAACAAACGAGACCGCAGAGAGACAAACTTGAATTTGATCATTACTGCAAAAGAAAAAACAACTTGACTTTGATCATTACTACAAAAGAAAAACAATAACTAATGCTGAATCTTAAAGTTCATGCATCAACAAGCTTGTTAACTTCCAGAAGTCATTGTCCATATTATGCCTTAGGAGACTAGCTTCACAACAATGTAGACAAACAATAACTGTTTTAAATGATTTCAAAAGATGCCCGTAAATCGAGAACCTAACATATCCAGATATGAAATGGTGTAGTTAACCTCAATATAACAAATATGACTTGCATTGTCCGTCTTTACATGCATGGAAGAAAATAGGAAAAATTAGATGAGTCCTTACCATTGAATAAAGAATTGGGAATATAGTGTTGGAAGTAATTGAGAAAGCCAAACTTAGATTATTGTTATGATGATGATAGGATTGACACACTAATCTTAGACCTCAGATCCTAATATCTAGGTAGCGTTGAAACCATCCCGTTAGTGTGAAAGCCTATATATCTGAGGCTCATCTCACTCAATTAGACGAGCTTGTATGAGTGTTTGTACACTCTCTAGGTATCTCACATGGAGAGCCATTTAATATATAGTTAATATATTCAGTATTTAACATGGTATTAGTGCTGCAGGGTTGTCAATCTTCTACGCAGAGTGAAGGTTTTTCCTGGCGTGACTAAGGCGAGACCTTCACATGGTTTGGCAGCAAAAACGCGCTGATCCACTGTGACACTTCGTGTGCAATTTATTTTGGAATAGCCTTCGCGAGCATGGGTAGAACGTTGCGAATCCGTGTTGTATAATTGTGTCAAACGTCACGAATATGTGTCGGCTAACCATGCTGACCAAAGGAAGTTACATGTTTCGTTTCGCGTGGTGGGTTGAGTACTTTGGAAAAGGCCACATGCTTGAAGCCATGCATTCAACGTAGTGGAGGCATGGAGGAGGATTTTCGTGGTAAAGGCCGTATCTCTGTAGTAAGGAGGCGAGATCTCTACTCTTTGTTTGCAGGTTGATCAGTAGTAGCGTGGAATGATTGCTATGTAAATTTGATTGAGGTTGCAAAGCATTGAATGATGCATTGAAGTGGTGAATGTCATTCATAATGGCCCTCGCCTTGTCCACATAAACATTGTAAACGTTCACTATCCCTGCGTGGAGAATTGTGAGTTGGGCACACTTCTCGGCATTGTCTGCTCGATCGTCATTGGATCATAGCTGGAACTATCAACCAACGTGGAGGAAACCGAGTGGAAGGAGCCTAAGATCACATGAAATCCATCGATTTGGCATGGATTGAATCCAGAACCATGGAGAGTGGAATTCAACCCCAAATCTGGAGTGATCATTTTCGAAATTTTATTGTTTGAGTAATCTAGAAGTTGCAGGTTGTGGAGATCAGGAAACCAATTGGGTAAATTTCTCTTCTAAGTTATTATATGACACAATAAAAATGAGAAAGTTCGTACTCATTTGAACCTATCTTCATAAATATATGTTATTAGAAATTCTTAATTACATACATCATGATTAGATATTGATAACGTTTCTAGCTTGTCATTTTGTTGCTCATAGTTAGAGTCGTGGGCATTGAGACCTGCGTGGCATAGAAGCCACAGTTTACAAGGTTCTATAGTTGAAGAGTTGCCAAAGGGAGAAGTTTCCTGCCTGCATGGTAACAGGGTTGTTGGATCTCGTTACAGGACTGTGTGGAGTCGAAAAAAAAATCTCGAAGCGAGATAAGCTAGACTTTTCCAATATGGCTTCACTTTTAGACATATTTGACCTTGATGATATTTTTTCATGAGGCTTAGTGGTTTTATTAATGACCACGATTATCAAGATATAGTATATGTTTTGCAATAACATGATACTAAAGACTCACAAGTTGTTTTTCAGGAAGGATGTAAAGAGGAACATATTGTTGAAGATCAATTGGATGAGCCGCATGAAGCTAATTGCAAATACATGGTAGAAGAAGACAAAGCTAGAGATAATTTAAATTGTGATGATCTCATTAATATCTCTGTGTGCAAACATTACCAAAAACAACAAGGAAAAAGAAACGAAGCTTGAAGAAGAATTGAAGTTTCTTGAAGCATGGGTTGAAACACCATGTCTTTATGAAGTCAACACAGAAGTTGCATCAATGAATGATGAAGACATCATCATTGACATTTAGATGGTTGACACCGGAAATAGTGAGAGGGAAAATTCTCCTGTCCAGCCTACAATAATTCTAAGAAGGGCGAGAATAAGAATTCAAGCTTTCCATCACTGGGGAAGAAATGAGGTGAAGATACATCACTATCTCATGGCAAGGAAAGTGAAGATGAATCGTCAACTCGAGATGAACAAGTATGGATTCACAAGCAAAAACACCAAAATGAAAACCCATGTTACCAATTTTTTCATGTTTTAATTGTAAGCCTAGTTGATACTAGACTAGCAGGCGTATGTTATTGTTCAATACCATTTCTCCATTAAGGGGGAGTGTTGGAAGTAATGGAGAAAGCTAAACTTAGATTATTTTTATGATGATAAGAGGCTTGAGAATCTAATCTTAGACCTTAGATCCTAATATCTAGGAAGTGGTTGAAATCATCTTGTTAGTGTGAAAGCCTATATATTTGAGGATCATCTGACTCAATTAAGCGGGTTTGTATGAGTGTTTGTATACTCTCCAGGTGTCTTAGCTGGAGAGCCATTTAATATATAGTTAATATAATCAGTTTTTAACATATAGGTGCCTATATTATATAGTTGTTCTAAATCTTTGGAATGGAAAATTGATATTATATTTGAGATTGTCAAACCAATTGTCTAGCTTGATTTTTTTTTTCCAAATCAAATATCATTTGAGTGTTTGCCATGAGATCAGTTCCAATTAGTAAAATTCAATCGTGCTAGACATCAATATAGCCAAACTCATCTCAGCCTAGAGGGAACTTGAGCACAACTTCGAGAAGTCTATGATTAATTCCATGAGAATCCCTAAAATATCCACCTTTTCGAGCATGGACCACTAGGAAAGCCTTAACACAATTGTACTTATAATAACATGTATCACATTACTGTAATCCAACAGTAATGACTAAGGGGATGTTGCATCAGGATCCAAAGGGAGATGACAACAGATGATGGCTTTCTATTCACAAGTAGTTGCTTCTTGGAGTATGTTATCAAACCATGCTAGTTGTTCTCTTCCAACTTCACCATTGAACATAACAAACATCCTCTCATTTCTAGTTAACCCCCCCCACCCCCGGGAATAATTTTATTCTTATTTGGGTTCTTGGTTTTAAGATATGTAGTTGCCATTTGGGGAAGGTATCTTTAAGAAAATAATTAAATAGCTCCGAGGGAGATGATAAAGACAATGATTACCAAACATATGATAAGGAGGATGATTGAATCATCATAATCATTAATGGAATTTGTTTGGTAAGTTATTTTTCTTTAATTTAGTTCATTAAATGTCAACCATGATTTGTGTTCTTGTGAAGTCTATGTGCACAATATATGTTAAGATTTACTTTGCAAATTAAGTGATCTAAGAATGAAACTAATTTTAAAGATGAATGAAATGATTTTTATACAAATTGGAGAGAATTAATGCACATGTTCTTTCAATCTAGAATCTTAACTGAGCTAATCTTTTTGAACAATAAGGGATCTTATCTATATTGAAAAAATCCACACTTAATTCTAACTGTCAAAAGGAAATACTTAAAAATTGAATATGAAATAAAATGATTTAACTCTATTGCTGTGGATTTGAACTCAATCTGCACTAATTGATGAAAATAAATCTTTATACTAGTTGGAAAATATGAAAGTCCTGACAATGAAATTTAAATTACAAAAGATAAAGTTACGTAAAAAAGGGAATGGTAATAAAATCCAAAATATGAAACTTTAACTCAAGATTGATTACTAACGTGTGCATCCACCTCTAAAATTTACTATGTTTAGCATACCGTAAGTTAAATGTAAATGAGGAAATAACTTAGAGAAATTGAAATTGAATGCTGAAACAACTAAATAATGATGTCAAGAATGCATAGCATACGTAAACTCTTCTCTTGGTATTTTTGGTTTATGAGTACTCTATAGAAATGAATGTAATGATAAGTAGAGCTACAAATAAACTTTAAAAGAAAACGTTAATGTAAACAATAATACAAAACTAAAGAAAAACTAAAGCAAAACCTTACAGCTAGCAACAGGCCCTCCCAAAGTTCAGGGTGATCTAGCAATCAATGACTCTTCACTCACACATCTACAAGGTAACAAGAAATTATATCAAGAGAAAATAGTATCAATTTGTCCACAAAAGGATTATAAACTTAATAACAATAATCTCCACTATTATTTTGTTCTTTGTCTTGCTTACTATTATTTATACACATGATAAGAACAACCTCAAAATAGTTTTAAGCCGAAAAACTATAAACAAATCTGACACCTACGAGATTGATAACTAAGAGTCCAATCTCTTTATGACTTTCTATTCCAAAATCATGTCATAGGAGATTTCATTTTTTAACAGCTAAGTGTCTTGCTCGCTTGATTTTATGCTTTGTGTGTTTAACTCCAACATGCAGTTTCCAAGTTTGGCTTAGCCTTTGACTTCAATATTTCTAATTTTTCTTAGCTTGTCGAGCAATCTCAATAGGTGATTAACTCTCTGGAATCCAAATTTCATAGTTTCACAGTCTTATTTCACATTTTGGAATGTTGCAACCTTTCTAACAATGGATTCTACTACATAAATGTATATTAGTTGAAGAATATACAAAATGCGGTAATTGCAAGATATTGAAATATGGACGATTATTTCCTTGTAGGTATTCATCTTTACCTTAATATTATGAGGCTTTTGTAGAAAAATGACAGAAAGGTGAAATGTGATGGTAAAAAAGATGGTCAAAAGAGATATTTCTAGACTTCAACATTCCCCCACACCAAAGGTTTTGTATGTCGTCATGCACCAAAATTTCAAAAAACTGGTTCTTCCTCCCTCTTTTAGTGAATAATCTCTGAGGCCTATGCAAGTACATCTAAGCTAGTATTTTTTTTCTTATTTTTAATGCCAAACATGGTCCTTGGTTTCTTCATTAAACTTATTTTTTGAAATCCCCTCATAGTGTTTTTAAGAAATTTATTTTGAACTTTAATTTTCTTATTCTTTTTGTACCAATGATATAGGTTTAGAATTATTTTGTCATTCTGAGTTCTTAGTATCTCATTCTTAACCTTAGTTGCTTCCCTTTCTCGAATTAGATGTTTATTAAGAACCTCCAATTCATAAATATCCTTCTTCATATTTTCTTCAATGTTGAGTCCCTGTTCTATTCTTGGTTTTCTTGTTGAGGTCTGATGTGTTTCAAATTAACTTTTCTTTTGGTTGTGCCTTTTTCTCTAGATATTTTATGTAATCGTGGATCTCTTATTGAACTAGATCAATTTCTGGTGTTTGCCTTGTTGGACTCCCTATTGGACTAATAGTACAAGGAGCTGTGTGAAATTATTCATCTTCAAGTTTTATCATTTCGAGTGATTGAGTGTTTAACAACTTTGAAATTATTCCAGTCCTTAAACTTTTCCTGATCTTCGAGTGTTCCTTTTTTTTTTTCTTTTTTTTTTTTTCAGGTACGTCCTAACTAAGGCTAGCCTTCCTCCTTCTAAGGTCTTGCTTGTCACTTTTTTTTTATACTTTTTAAGGTATTGACACAATGGAGTATTTTCTTCAAATGGGTCTTCTGGAATTTCAGTCATATTTGGTTTGTGAATTTCTTCTTCGAATATTTTCCTTTTAGGGTTAAGGTTTCTTCTACTTCATTTGACCCTACTATTTGGTTCTTTTTCTGGAGCTTCTATGAAATGATTTCTTACTAGGAAATCTTGTCAATTATCCCCTTTTGCTTGTAAATGTACTTGTATTAGAATCTTAATAAGTCGATGATGGTATAGAGAGTTATCTATGGACCTGGATTCTCTTTGGATATTAAATGTCATTTTCTTTAAAATTTGAAGCAGAAAGTAAGCTAGATTGATTTCAAACCCATCAACAAAATGCATCATAATTCTAGCATGATAGAAAACATTGTTCCAAACATCCCTTCACGTGTTATAAATTTATGAATTGCGAGCAAAATATTTTGCCATTTTCCCTTTATTTTTGTCACTAGGATACCTTTCTCGAAAATAGAGAAGTGGATACCTAGTTCCCTTAAGAAGTGAACCCACTCATTCTCTTTAATTGTTATGTTTTGGAAACATATTTCTCTATTCCTTGGTAGTCATGTTGATTCAACTACAATTGACTCTATAAGAATGATTTTGACATCTCTTATTTCGGCTTCCACTCCATCAAATGCTCGGGCAAAGGCTTTAGTAATGTTTGTTTCATGCCCATCTAGGTTTTTGAAGAACTGGAGCTAACCCACCTACTGTAGATGCTCCTTAACCCTTGAATAACCCTGGAGGAATTTCACACCATTTGGTTCATAATGGACTAGTGTACCCATAGAGTGAAGAATTTTTCAGTCTAGAATGCTCTTTTCAGCTAAAAAATGGAGGAGAGTGAGGAGAATGAAGGCTTTGGAATGAGTAGAATGAATATGGAGTGAATTTGAAATGATGGCAAGGTAACATACCAATGGAGGAATTTTTGTTGTACTCAACTTGTACATTCATAACTTCCGAGATCTGATTTCAAAGGACTGGTGTTATGCTTTTCATCTATTGATTGGGTCTTGATGTGACAAGTGGTTCGTGATGAGCGATTAAGGTCATAACAATTATCGTATTTAGAAGGTCCTCAATCTTTTGATATCGCATCCATAATTTAAAATCTAAGTTCTTAAATGAAATATAACTCAAGTATCATTACGTACCTTAATATTTCTTTTGATATTTTTCTTGCTGTTGAATTTGATTTTGATTGCAAAAGTATGAATTGGTTGTAGAATGATAAGAATTATGTCTCTGCTCTTTACTCTTGGACTTTCTTCATTGATTAGAAGTATTCCTTAATGTTATTGTTTTCGATGATGATGATTACCAATAATATTGATAATGTAGTTTTGGCACCTAAAAAGAAAAATAAGGATAAAATAAAAAGGGACAAGAAAGAGGGGTTTTGAAAATCTAAACTACTAAGGAATCTTTGTTTTAAATTAATATTTTTTTCATAAATATGCCAACATAATGGTTTTCATATTTATACTTTATTTTGTTATTATTATTATTATCTTAAAAAATTACAATGAAGTTGGAGGGAGAGGAGGAGAATCCTCTCCCTTAACCATCTTGAACTCATAATTCTCTTGCAAATATTTGACAAATTCGTCCCTTGTTAATGGTTTATGATACAATCTTAATCTATGAACATTAACAAGGAAAGTAATTTGTTCATCATCAATAGTTTGATCTTGACTGCTCCATTATAAAAAATAGTTTCAATATCATAAGGACCAAGCCAATGAGTTTGAATTTTTCCTTGAAAATATTTGAACTTGGAATCAAAGAGAACATCTTAATCACCTTTCTTGAACTTTTTAGGTTTGATAAAATTTTCATGCCACTAAGATCTTTGCATATGAACTATGTTGGTTCTTTGAATAACATCTTGTAGGATCTCATCTAGCTCACTCAATTGTGCCAACCTTTGTTTGTGAGCTTCTGAGGGATCAAGGCCCAATTTGACCATTGTTCTCAAGGTATCCACTTGGAATTCAATTGGAAGCAAGTATTTCTTCCCATATACAAGCTCATAAGGAGTATGTCCAATTCTGTTCCTCCATGTGGTTTGGTATGACCATAATGCTTCTGTAATCATTTCTACCCAATCCCTTCTATGAAAATACATAGTTTTGGTAAGAATTGCTTCCAGAACTTTGTTGGTAGATTCCACTTTCCCATTCGCTTGTGGATGATATGGTGTAGACTTTTGATGCTTGATTTTTTATTTCTCCATGATCTTTTACACCAACTTTGATGTGAATTTAGTCCCTTGATCTCTTACAATTCCTCTTGAAACACCAAAACAATTAGAGATATCCTCAAAGAGAAATGTAACTACAACATTTTTAGCTACAAATAAAAGAGGTTTAGCCTCTACCCATTTTGTAACATAATCCATACAAACAAGTATATACCTTTTCTGTTTAGATGGAGGGTTTATTGGTCCAACAAAATATAGATCCCTTTTTACAAAGGGTTCTACAAGTACCTGAGGTTATAGGGTCATCTCATATGATGGAATGGGTTTCCCCATTTTTTTAGAACTATCACATCGTTTAACATATTCTTTGGCATCCTTAAAAATAGATGGCCAATAATATCCCAAAAGAAGGATTTTGTAAGCAATTCTTTTACCAGAAAAATGTCCTTCACATGGTTCATCATGACAAGCTTTTAGGATTTCAGGTACTTCATATTCTTGAACACATCTTTGGATAATCAAATCAAGTCTACTTTTGTATAATTCCCCATCTATCCAAGAATAAGGTGTATTAGTTTTGATCACCTTTTTCTTTTCTCCAGCTGACGGTTGTGAAGGTAAATTTATTGTAGCCAAATAATTAGCATTATCTGCAAACCAAGGTGTTCTAGTATATACTGAAAAAAAAAAAAAAAAAAAAAAAAAAAAAAAAAAAAAAAAAAAAAAAAAAATAAATAAATAAATAAATAATAAATAATAAATAAAATAAATAAATAAATAAATAATAAATAAATAAATAATAAAAATAAATAAATAAATAAATAAATAAATAAATAAATAAATAAATAAAAATAAAAATAAAAATTATTCATCACAAAAGTTATCTTTTACAGAAACATCCTCATTATTATTCTACAATCTAGAAAGAAAATCAGTGATTGTATTTTATTTTCCTATTCTATCAAGAATAGTAATGTTGAATTCTTGTAGTAATAACAACCATCTTGTAACTTTACCATTAGTAATTGTTTTTTTCATTATATTTCTAATGACAGAATGAATTGTATGAATAAAAGTTTCATAACTAGTAATCTAATGACAAAATTTTTTAATGGCATGAACAATAGCTAAAAAATCCTTTTCTATTACAGTGTAATTTAACTATGTCAGAGTCAAACTTTTACTTGTATAGTATATGGCATAAGGAGTTATATATTTTTTTCCCAAGAAAACCCCTAGAGTTGTATCTGAAGTATTAGTAGAAATATGGAAAGGAAGAGCCCAATTAGGTTCTCTTAAAATTGGTGCTTCAATAATCTTTTGTTTTTATGTCTCAAATGATTTCTGACAGTCATGATTCAAAGCAAATTCACAAAATTTTGTAATAATTTTGAAAAATGGAAAGGCTACTTTTGTGAAATTTTATATGAATATCCTATAATATCTAGTAAATCCTAGAAAACTCCTTAGATCGCTTTGGGAAACAGGAATTGGAATTTTAGAAATTAATTCTACTTCATATGTATCGACTTTAATTCCATCGGTTGAAATATGGTGGCACAAAACAATCCCTTCATTGAACATCATAAAACATTTCTCATGGCCTAATGTAAGGTTTTCCTCCTCACATCTAACAAGATTTCTTTTCCAAATTTTCCATTTCTTCTTCAAAAGTATCACCATATACTGTAAAATCATTCATGTACACTTCGGCACAATCATGAATTATATCAGAAAAGATACCTAAGACTACTCGTTGAAATGTGACAAGTGCATTACATAATTCGGGGGGAATAAACCTATAGGAATATGTTCCCCATGGACATGTAAAACTAGTTTTATCTTGATCTTCTGGTGCTAGTATGACTTGATTATATCCACCAAAATCATCTAAGAATGAAAAATATGTTTTCCCTGCCAAGGTATCGAATACTTGATCTATAAAAGGTAGTGGGAAATGATCTTTTAAAGTAGCTTTGTTTAATTCCTTGTAATCAATGCACACCCGTTTTCCATTTTTCTTAGGAACAATCAGTGAAGGCAACACCTATTGACTATCTAATATTGGATAAATCAAATTCACATTAAGTAATTTTTGTAATTCCTCGTTAACAATTTCTCTAAGATTAGGATTCATCCTTCTATGAGGTTTTCTAACTGGTTTGGCATTTTTTTCAATATAATTATTATGCATACAAGTTTTATGATCAATCCCTTCATGTCAGTGTAGTCCCATGCATAAGAATAAGAGTGTCTTTGTAGCATCTAAAATAATTTACTCTTTTGAAATTCTTCCAAATTATTGTTAATATTCAATGTTTTATCTGGAAAAATTTCTACATGAGAATTGCCAAATTTTTCCATAAAATGTAAATCCATTTGGTGAGATGATAAATATTCAAAATTTCATTTTTCCTGAAAAATTTGATATTTCTCAAAACTAATTTTTTTAATTGGTTAATTAATAGTACTAAATAAGGATAATAATAATTTAAATTTATAAATAATAATATGATTTTCTGTATTCAAGATTCTTTGATCCAAAATGAATTAAGCAAAGTCTTTTGGTGAAATCACATAACATAAATTTTTGATCGAAAGATTTTGCTATAATAATATTATTAATGTTAATATATATAAATAAATAATAATAAATGTGGTTGATATATGCTTATAAGCATTTATCAACCATATTTATTAATGTGGTTGTGCTAGTTTAAGTTAAGTGATTCCATGCATATACATTTTCTTTTATAATTAGCACAACTATATTTACTAATGTGGCTAACATAAGTTTATAGACATATATGAAGCTCATCTACAACCACATTAGTAAATGAGATTGGTATACACAATAAACATTGATAGATGTATACCGATCGCATTAATAATTATTAGATGAGAATTATTATTTTATTATTAATAAATTATAAAATGATACATACTAATGTATATTATATATTTATGGTATATATAATATATACAATATTAATATAAAACTAGGTATTATATAAATTATATTATAGTATATTTCAACTATGAAAAAAGCATTTAGCTATATTCATATACTAAATTTCTCTCATATTAATATATAAATACAGCGATCAATAAATCCAAGAAAATTAATGAACCCAAAAGATTATTAATATTATAAATACCAAAGGAATAATAATATTATAAACCCAAGGACTATATACCCAAGGGATTATTAATATTATAAAAAGAAGGCGTTAATATTAAAAACCCAAGAAATTAATATTATAAGCCCTTGGAATTAATACTATAAAGCCAAGGTGTTAATATTACAAACAAAATGGATTAATAAACCCAAGGGGTTTATATTATAAACCCAAAGGGACTAATAAACCCAAGGAATTAATATTATACACCTTTGGAATTAATATTATAACCCCAAGGGATTAATAATCCCATGTTTTTTTTTAATTGAACGAATAGTCGGGATTATATTAATAAAAGTGAGGAGAGGGCCCCAAATCCTTACATTAGTGATCAAACTTACTAAACATTTCAGCATAGAAAATAAAGAGTTTGTTAATTTTAATAGTATCGATACAATTTATACAAAAAATAGTACTAGAGTACACTTTGTAAAAAATTCCTAGCCATAATTTACATTTACATAGTAACATAGATTATATATGAAGAATAACAAACTTCCATCTCAGGAAATTACAGAAGACAAATAATCGCCCAAAAGAATTCCCTTTATCATCATAGTCGCTTGGGCAACAACTCCTCTTTTGCTTTGAAGGTGTTTCAATAACTTCGTGTCCATGATTCACCCTAACCTTAGCAGGTAGAAAGACCTCAAGCTCAAAAACATTGTCACTAAGCTGAAAAATTTCCTCTTTCAACTCATCAAATGATTCATCCATATTTACATGGAGAGATAGAAATTTTACTTGCAAAAGAAGTTGGAAGGAGCTCCTCTTCCTCTCTTTCATATCTTTCAATTTGGAGATGGAGGCAAGCATGGTATACGAGGAGTCCAACATCCTCTCTATAACAAATTTTGCATTAAGATTCCCATGAGTAATAGAGCTCCTGCCCATAATGAAGGAAGAGCCACAATTTTTTATATTCAAAATTAAAGTTTGATAGACTAGAGCCTGAAACACTTCAAACAATTCTGAATGAGAGGCATGAAATCCATTGGAGACAAATGTATAACTACATTCTCAGCCAATGCATGAGCCAAATGAATTTGACATAACCCAGCTTTGCTTGAAGAGACTTCTTCCATGGAGAGGCAGGACTAAAGGGACACACTGAACCAGAAAAATTTAATTTATACTCTAATAGATTAACGTAATTAACTCAACTTGCATGAAGTGAATTGGCTCTCCACCCATGGTGAATAAATGATTGCATCCAATAACTAAACCCATCTCCCAATTTATAATCCACTTGTACTCATACAAAATCCACTTGGAGTACGTCATATCAATTTTGATATGACTGAATCGGGGAGCCAACTTATATGAGAGGATTGTGATGATGCTCATGAGCACCTTCCAAAGAGACTTTAGGATAGCACTGTCTGAGACAAAACCATGTGAAGCAAAAAATACATATTAAGTGTTGAAATTATAGTAGCTAAAGGCTTCATTTGACTTGTGCCTTAGTCAAATGGAGTAAATTTGATTTTCCATGTTAGCAGTATGACTTGGATTATAGTTTAGTTACCTAGAATCACATGGCCTTGTCTACTAGTTAAGTAGGTAAATTTGAGTTTGTAGGCTAGTAATAGAGTTTTTCATGAGTTTATTGTTAAGATACAAAAATATAGTTGATTTATTTTTAGCTGAACTCAATTAACTAAGATCTGGTCATTAGTTGAGTCAGTTGAAGGTCAATTGAGTAGTTATAACTATTGTTAACTCATTGGTCTCTCATTTAACAAGTCAATCAGATAAAAATATATGCATTCATGCATGGATTTTGAATTTCCTAGTTGAGAGTATGAAAATTATCATTTATATTTGTCATTGTATATTGTTGAGTGTACGATTCCTTTTGCATAGTTGAGCAGGTGATTAATTCCCCTTGGATTTGCGCAAGGAAATAGACAATTTCCCTATTTTTTAGGAGCCTAATTCCTCCAAGATTGCATAAGGAAATAGGAGGTTGGATGAGGATTGAATTGGCTAAGTTATGGCCATAATAGGTCAAGAAGAAGGAGAACAATTTTACAGGTGTATTGAAAATGCAGTAAGAAAATCTCAATTTAACTTTGTCTTGGTCAAACGAGAGAAAATTCAAATTTCCATTTCAGCAGAAATCTTAGAGGTAGTTAACTGAGGAGACATGGAAATTGTCACTCAGTTAGCTTAGTTAATTTGAGTTGGGGAAGCTTGAGTCCATTTTAGTGTGATTGATTTCTAATTTGTAGCAATCTATTTCAGTTAATATTATTTATGGTCAATTAAACTAATTTTAACTATTGGAAGAACTACTGGAGGTCAAGTTGTTGAAGTGTAACTTCAATCACACTCAGTGATCGACAAGTTAACTAATTAATCATCCCAAAATAACTCATGCATGCAGCTAATTTGAGTCATCCAGTTGAGATGGATATTCCAAGGCTGTGTAGTATCAGTTGTAGACTATTCTAAAGTGTATTGGTGGTGCATGCAGTCAGAGGAAGAACCTATAGGAATTGTGCAATCCATTTGAGGGAATTTCCTAAACAATAGGGGCTAATTTTCTCAAGAAACAATGCAAGGAAATATGAGTTTTTAGGGCTTGAAAATTGGCTGAGTTTTGGCTAGAGTCAGTTAGTCAAGCAAAGAAATTGACTATACACTTGCAGGTTGTGCTTAGCATTGAGCAAGCATATCTATTCATCACTATTCTTTGATTAATGCAATACATATAGGAAGGGGTTTTAAGTTGTTGGTTTCCACTCAATAAATATGTGTGCATGCGTTATGTGTTGGCAT
Source organism: Pinus taeda (assembly GCA_000404065.3). NCBI lineage: Eukaryota > Viridiplantae > Streptophyta > Pinopsida > Pinales > Pinaceae > Pinus > Pinus taeda. Next base: position 65,044 of record APFE031505245.1, read on the forward strand.
TATGACTAATGTGTTTTCCTTGATGGAAACCTACTTGATAAAAATGTCAACTTATTGGTAGAAGGATGAGTATACATGCTAGTACAAATGTGACAAAGTGATTGGACAAAGGAATATCAATTCAAAAACAGAGGAATGATAAAGGTAAAATGTAGGAAAATATATGTGGGTCCTATGAAATAAGCCTTCATACATACATGGGTATGGTGAAGCAAAGTCGCATATAGTTTCCACACCGTGGTATTCTCAAAACTAGGGGTTTCTTACCATGGTATTGGTCCATTGTAATGAGTATGAAAACAGATATTTGATCCCCTCAAAGAATACCATCTACATTACTAAGGGATTGGCATAAGGTATTGGCTAAGGTGTAATTTATATAAGGAGATAGAGATGAAAGTGCTATGTGTGCAAGTTATGGGTTATTAATGAATGGTTTGATTTGAAATAGGTGTGCACTGAGAAGCATGAAGGAGGTTTAGATTTGATAGATTTGAAAGAATCGTAGTGACTAATAAACGTGCTTGTATGATCCTTTATGATTATGACTAGCAATGATCAATATGTGATGGTAATGATATTTTGACATAAACGGGTGATATTAAGGGTTGTGGAATATGTTTTTTGGTTGCAGCGAAGGAATGATTCAATAATTGCAGATCCAAATGTAGGCTGTCTTTAGCAAGGGTGTTGTACCTCCCTTTTAGTAGGAGTTGGAAAAGAGAGAAGGTTGTAGCCTTTTGCAAGTAGGATCTTGCATACTCACTAAAGTCTGCACCAGTACAAGATTGTAAGAAGATTATGTTATTTTTAAAAGAAGACATAGATGACAATAGTAGTATTTTTCTCCCACAATTTGTTTCCACCTAAAATCTTGATGCTCATGTGTGTTGATGTGTTTCTTATGTGTTAATGATCTATATTCTCTCTAGTGTTCATATTTTTTGGTTAATACATGTTTTAATGAATTAATGATGCATTTATTAAGATTAACAGATGATGAATTATATGTAAAGCTAGTTGACTGGATATACACAATTTACTTTCATCATAGTCGCGTATGTATGCAGGTTCACTAAATAGAAATCACGTATAGAAATTGGAATAAGAAAATTAAAGTTGAAGTAAGTTTTAAAATATTGATTCACCCTACCCCCCCCCCCCCCTTCTCTCAGTTATTTTTTCCTAAAACTTGGTATCAGAGTAGGTCCTTCAGAAAGAAGTTTGATCACTTGAAGGAAGATTCATCAGATGATCAATCAAGAGTGAGTAGCATCTATCAGGCCACCTTTGTTTAATGGATCCAAATTAGGGCAGAAACAATGAATATAACAATCCAACAAATGGCACATGACATGCTTGATGAGTCTGGAGCACCTCATCCCTTCTAGCGAGAAGCAACACATACAACCATAAATATCCTCAACAAATCTCATATTTGGATAAACAATGATAAAACTCCTTATGAACTATGGTTTTGTAAGCATCCAACTGTAAGACAATTCATAGCTTTTGGAAGAAAATGTTACATAAAAAATAATGATGATGAACATGGAAAGTGATGGTTGCTATCTCGGCAAACCACAACATTGGTATAAGGGAACAACAAATTGTTGCTATCTTAGAAAACCAAAGTGTTGGTACAGGGGGAACAACAAACCATTTCTATCTCAGCAAACCACAGTGCTAGTACAGGGGGAACAAAAAATCGTTTCTATCTTAGCAAATTGTAGTGATGTTACAGGGGGAGCAACAAATCATTGCTATCTCAGCAAACCACAGTGTTGGTATAGGGGGAACAAAAAATTGTTGTTATCTCAACAAACCATAGTGTTGGTACAAAGGGAACAACAAGTCGTTTTTCCCATCCACGTAGTCATTAAAAACACAGTTTAAAGATCCCTTCGTAACTCCCCAACCAAGGATATTTTTGGAAAATCACATGTAGATACCAAATAGACCCTGGTCTACACAAAACTCATATGCCATAATTTTGAATTTCATCTTCCTTTGATTAGAGTTTGACCCACAAATTTGAAGACCGTTTTCCCATATGAATTTTTCTTTCTTTTGTTCGCTTGATATAGAGTGCTTTGTATTCTCGAATTTGTAATGTAAATGACTATTTACAATACATAATATTGGGTACAAAAGAACTAAATTAGGAGATTAATTGAAATGTAATTCTCCAAGTTCTCATTTAAATGTAAATAATAGAGAAAATAGAGTGCATGAATTCCTCATTCAACATAGAATTTAAAGACCAAATCAATTTCAATCTCTAGATTTTAATATTATTGTTCATAAGCCTCACAAGCACGTATGAAAATAATTGTCTCACACACACTTAAAAATTTCGATTGTCTAATTAAAAAAATGCTGGTCTAAGAAATGTTGTTGCTTTAACTTCACTCTCCCATAGAGAAAAAAAAAACATACCTCTCTCTCAAACCCAAAAAATTATAGCCCCAAAAATGTTCCTCCTCTCTCAAAAAACTAAAAGCATTTGTCCAAGAAATGAGTTCATCGATGTGAACCAATTTCCCTTAGCGCTAACTACCTAATAACTATAAGATAATTTCTTTTAACTAGATATTCCTTACTAATGCTAACTAAATAAATTAAAAAAAAAATCACAAATAAACTTTAAAATGTTCTAGCCTTGATGTGTGATAAATCCATCACTTTGCTGAGATCTTGGTCTAAATTTAATAAATTATCATTTTTATGTGCTCGGCCTAATGCACCTACATTAGACTACCCAAGAAAGAAAAGTTTATGAGCTCCTGCTCATAAGATATTCTATAGAATGACCTGTTTTTTGTAGTGCTGCTTCATCCATCCAAGTAGGATCCTACATCAGATGGTCTCTCCACTTCACAAGATATTCCAAGTATTCTTTCCTTATGGTCTTCTTGGCAACACGTGTATCCAAAATCTGTTCAACCTCTAAACTCTTTTCCACAAGAATTTATTTCAACCACTGCTATTGCGTTCCTTCATCCTAGTCAAGATTCAGAAAAGCTTGATCCACATCACCAATTGTGTAGGGATAAAAATCTACTACATTAAAAATGGGTGAAATGCCAATTCTTGGAGGTATTTCCAGCTCATAAGAATTTACTGAAAAAGTTGCAGAGGATCTTACAAGGTTCTATATTCTTCATTTTCAATTTGTTATATTCTCCCCTTTGAAACCTCTCTTTTCTTAGGTGAGCTAGGACCACATCTCCCACTTCAAATTTTACCTCTTTCCTATGTACATTTGCTCATTTCTTGTAGATGTTGCTTGTATATTGTAATCTTTGTTTTACTTGCTCGTGCAGCTCACTCATGTCTATTGCAAAATCCTCTCCATCAACATTGCTATGCTCAAGATTTCCCAAGTCTCTTAGCTCAAAAGTTCCCCTCAGATGCATCCCATACAAGATCTGAAATGGACTCTTCCTGTGCTCCTATTTGGTGAGTCATTATATGCAAACTTAGCATGGGCTAGCACATCATCCAATATCTTTGGCTAGTCAACTACTAGACTCCCCAACAAATTACCCAAACTCCTTTTTACGACCTCTATTTTCCCATCAGACTGTGGATGATAAACTGAGCTAAAATTTAGCTTAGTGTCAAGGTTCTTCCACAAGGTCCTCCAGAAATGTCTAGTGAGTCTTATGTCCCTGTTAGAGATTATAGTTTTTGGCAAACCATGCAACCGAACAATCTCATTAGAAGAACAAAAATTAACCACATGGGTAGCATCACTAGTTTTGAAACATGGAATGAAATGAGCCATCTTAGTAAATATATCCACAACCACAAGGGTTGAATCATTACCTTGTTGATTTCTTGATAAACCCATAATAAATTCCATACTTACCGAATCCCAAGGTCTGTTGGGAATGAGTAATGAAATGTATAGTCCATCATTTTGAATTCTACCTTTCGCATGTTGACATACCTTTCACTTGCTCATGTACCTTTCTACATCAGCCTTCATATTAGGCCAAAAAATAAAAGTGACTCAAATTCCTAAGTGTTTTCTCAAAACCAAAGTTCCATCCAACCTGCCATTGTGCCTTTCTTGGACCAAGTTTTCCCTCATTGAGAAATTGGGAATACATAGCTAGCCCATCCTACAACATAAACTCTTTTCATGGATTGATGTCCTATTGACTAGATTTTTACATGCTACAAAAGCTTCTTTAAAATCAACATCAATGTAATACAAGTCCTTCAAATAATCAAATCTTAAAATTTGTATTTGACTTTCTTGCATGATTAAGCATCTCATGCTCAAGGCATTGGCAACCTTATTTTCCTTCCCACTAATGTGCTTCAAAACAAGAGTGAAATTTTGAAGGAACTCCACCCACTTTTCATGTTTATGATTTAACTTGTGTTGCTACATAATGTATTGTAAGGCAAAATTATTAGTGTATATAACAAACTCGTTAGGCATCAAGTAATGCCTACAATGCTTCAAAGCTTGAACCATCACATAAAATTCTTTGTTGTATGAAGAGTATTTCTGTTTTGACTCATTTAACTTCTCGCTGAAATATGCAACAGGATTATCTTCTTGGCTCAGTACAACTCTAATGGTGGTCCCACTAGCATCACATCTCACTTGAAAGGGATGTTTGAAGTATGAAAACTTCAACACCGACTTCTCAGTGATATTCTTCTTCAATAGTTGATTTTTATTTTTATTTTTTATATTGCTGCTGTCCAATAAAATGGCTGCCTATTCTTCTTGATGGTGTCAATGATAGGTGCACAAATGCCACTAAAATTCTTGATAAATATTTTGTAGAAGTTGGCTAAGCCATGAAAAATTCTCACCTCAAAAATGTTCTTAGGTGAGGTCCAATTTACAATTGCCTCTATCTTCTCCGGGACCGTTTTCAAGCAATCCTTAGAAATAAAAAACCCAAGTATACAAGCTCACTTTTCATAAAAGAACACTTCTTCATGTTAATCAATAGCTTTTCTTGCTGCAATCTCTCTAGAACATGCTTCAAATTTTTTAAGTGCTCTTCCTTAGTTTAGCTGAAAACTAAAATGTCATCCAAGTAAACAATGACAAACTTACCAATGAACTCCTTCAAGACTTCATTCATCAACTGTATAAATCCACTGAGTGCATTTGACAAGCCAAATGGCATGACCAACCACTTATACAAGCATTCGTTCGTCTTGAAAGTTGTCTTACACTCAGCTCCTTCTCTGATCTGAATTTGATGATAAACACTTTTTATGTCAATCTTTAAGGAGTAAGTTGCCCCACCCAAACAATCCATCATATCATCCATCCATGGCCATAGAAACCTATAACAAATGGTGATCCTATTGATTGCTCTAGAGTCAATGTACATTCTCTATTATCTGCCCTTCTTTGGACTTAATATTGTAGGTACGGCACAAAGAGTCAAACTTTCTCTTATTATTCCTTTGTCTAACAATTATTGGACTTGCTTCCTCGCTTCCTCACTCTCTTTGGGTGTCATTCGATATGCAACCTTGTTCAGAAGAATTGCTCCCGGCATCAAATCTATGTGATGATTGATGCTTCTTTTGTGTGGAAATTCACTTGGAGTTTCATCAACTACAATATCATGAAACTCACGTAGCAACTCATGAACTTCAATAGGTAAATATAAAATTTTAGTGTGTAGAAGTACTACCTTTGGTTTGCAAACCATTGCATAGCTTACCTCTTCTTATTCCATCTGTTGTAGAAATTCCTTTCCACTAAGTAGAAGTGTTTTTGGGCTTCTTGTTTCAGCTGTACCTTCCTCTTTCAACAGTACAAGAGCGTGCTTGATGCCATCCTTTTCGAACTTATGACAATTTCTCTCTCCATCATCTGTGATCTTCCTATCAAACTCCCATGGGAGATGCAAAAGAATGTGACAAACATCCATTGGAATTACGTCATAAAGCACCTTGTCTTTATACCTATCTATCTAAAACTCAACTTCTCTTTGTTCATGCACCAAAAATTGGTTTCCTTTTTGCAACCACGATACCTTATACGTTGTGGTGTGCTTAATCTTCTTCAATTCCAATTTTTCCACCATTTCTTGGGAGACTAGATTGTCTGTACTTCTGCTATTAATCACCAATTTGTAGGAATTTCCTTTTGTCTTACACAATGTCTTGAATAAGTATTTCCTTTGGATTGGTTCAACAGTCACCATTGCTAGTTTTAATAGGACTTTGTGCATCATCAACACCTCTCCAGCCTCTGGCACATTCTCTACCTTAGGTACTTGTGCCTCTACTACCTTGGTTTGAGCTATGTATGCACCTTGATGTCCCATATTGTCATTCTCAGGACATTCAAAAGATCAGTGACCCAATTTTTTTACATATGTAACATTGGTATATAGTCTCTTTTCATGTTGCTCTACTTCTACCTCTCTAGTAAGGTCTTCCTCCTTTGTTTCCACCTTCTTTCTCTATTTGATTTGCATTTCCTTTATCATTCTTTTCCACAGGAAACTTTCCTCTTCCATTTCTCTATCCTTTCCCTTTATAAAAGCCATGTCCTTTGCCAAATCTTTGCTTCCTAGCTATCTTTTCTTCTTGCTTCAAGGCACATTAGAATTCTTCCTTTATTGCCCTTAGAGAAAGTATGTTGATTCCATCCTGCATATCACATATCAAAACATTGATATACCTTAATGTCGTTTTGGGGTATCTTCTACATAAGTTGCTCTCAAATTCACCTTGTAAAACTCTTTGGTGTAGTCCTTCAGAGTCATTATCTTTTGTTTAAGATTTTGCATCTGTTTGTAAAGAGTTAGATGGTAATCCTTTGGAAAGAAATTACTCTTCATCTTTGCACCATTCTATCCTAACCCTTGATCAATGGTTTGTCCTTCTTCCTTCTTTTAGCCTGTACATCGTCCCACCATAGTGCAACATCACCTTTCAACCTTGTCATAGCAAACTTGGCTCTCTTATCCTCGTCAATTTCCTCGTACTCAAAATACTTGTCCATCTCACTGATCTAATCTAGTAGATTCTCATCCTTCAAACTTCCATTGTAAATAGAGATTTCAGGCTTTGGCCTTCAACTTGAGCCCAATACTGCTCTCAACAACTTAATATCAGTTGCCTCTACAATAGGTGCTAATCCTTCTTTCTCAATTTCATCTCCAGCCTCACTAACATCTCCACCTTCAAGGTCTCATTGTGTCCCTACTTCCATGGCTTCTAACCAAACTTGCAATCTCCTTATCTCTTCCCGTAGTTTTGCATTACCCACAGGTATGCCTCAGTGACCTCATGCCCTTCCTTCTTGCCTATTCATCTCTCTATACTGTAGATACCAACAATGTTAAGGCTCTGATACAACAAATTGATGGCTCCTATCTCAGCAAACCACAATACTGGTACAAGGGAACAACAGATCGTTGGTATCTTAGCAAACCACAATGCTGGTACAAGGGGAAAAACAAATCATTTTTATCTTCGAAAATGATAGTGATGGTACAGGGGGAACAAATAAATCAGAAATTGACCTGCAAATTTGATGACACTTTTCCTTTACTAATTTTTCTTTCTTCTCTTGGCTTGATACAGAGTGCTCTGTATTCTCGAATATGGAATGTAATGAGTATTTCCAATACATAATCTTGGGTGCAAAATCACGAAGATTAACTGAAATGTGATTCTCCAAGTTCTCATTTAAATGTAGGTAACAGAGAAAATACAGTGCATTAATTCCTAATTCAACACATCAATTTAAAGACCAAATTGTTATGGTTCACAAAACTCACAAGCACGTATGAAAATAATTGTCTCACACACACTTACAAATTTTGATTTGCTGATAAAAAAAACATTGGTCTAAGAAATGTTGTTCAATCAACTTCAATATCCCACAGAGAAAAAAAATAGTGTACCTCTCTCTCAGACCCAAAACTTCCAGCCCCAAAAATGTTCCTCCTCTCTCAAAAAACTAAAAGCAACCATCCAACCGACGAGAACCAAATTCCCTTAGCCCTAACTACCTACTAACTATAAAATCATTTCTTTTAAATAGATATTCCTAAATAAACTTAACTCAATATAAAAAACATTTCACAAATAAACTTTAAAATGTTCTAGCCTTGACATGTGATCAATCCATCACATTGTTAGGCTCATGGTCTGACTTTAATAACTTAACATTTTTATGTGCTCAACCTAATGCACTTGCATCAGAAAGTTTGAATCTAGAGCTGATGAAGGAATTATCTTTGGATACTCCTCTAGAAGAAAAGAATATAAATGCTATAATAAAAGGCTTCAAAATATTATTGAATGTATTGATTTTGTAATTAATGAAGCATCCACAGGAACCAAAAGGGAAGCACTGGCAAATGACGAACTTGTTCCTACAACAAGCTAGCATGATGTAGGAGAGGGAATTAATGAAGCATCAGAAGAAGGATTTGAAAGCACAAAAGAATCAGAAAATACTCCTTAAAGGTATGTTCATAAAAGTCATCTAGAGTCTCAAATTCTAGGTGAAAGGAAGCTAGAATACAAACTAGAAGAAATCTTGTTGGAACTTCTAGTTATCTAGCCTTACTATCCGCTACTGAACATCAAAATGTAAATCAAGAAAGAAAAGATGAATGTTGGGCTAAGGCAATGAATGAAGAAATTGATCAAATAGAAAAGAACCATACATGGGAACTAGTACTAAGACTTCATGTTAAAAATGTTATTGGGACAAAATGGGTATTCAAAAAAAAAATGAGAAATGCAACATGAGTAGTCCTTGGACGAGGAATCAAATTATTCATCCAATGGGTGCTTCTTCTCGAAATTTGAGTAGGCCAATAGGGATATAAGTTGAAAATATGAGTTGAAAAAAATAGTTTTTTCATTCTTTTCTCTAAAATTTGATGATGTAATGTAATCTTGTTTTATTATTTCCACTATTATTTTATAATTTCCTTAGGAGGCCCATTTTAGACCTCAAAATTCCCATAATGTACCTCAAATACATTTTAAAGAAATATGGAATGGAAGACTACAAGTCTATATGCACACCTATGGTAACAAGATGCAATCTCAGTTCACATGATGATTCTTCTTCAGTAAACCAACCAGAATACAGAGCTATGATCGGGATCCTATTCTACGTTATAGGCACAAGACTAGATATTATGTCCTATAGAAACTCATCTCCATGTAGTTAAGAGAATATTCAAGTAGTTACAAGGAACTGAATATTTTTGTCTATGGTATCCAAAGATGTAGATTTTTCACCTCATCCTTATAGATATACATATTGGGTAGGTACTATTGATGATCAAAAGAATACTAGTGGAGAAGCATTTTATTTGGGACCTCGCTTGGTATCATGGTTAAAAAAAAGCAAAATCTTCATTGATTGATCTATTGTTGAGGAATAATATGTTACTGTTGTATCTTACTACACTCAACTTCTATGGATGATGCAAATATTGCAAGATATTCAAATCGCTTGTGATAATGTTATGCAACCAGCTCACAAAATGATCAAATAAATACTTAAAACTAACCCTCTTCGAGGGGGGAGCCTCCTGTACATTACATAAATGAAAAATTCTTGGATGATACAAATGAAAAGGCCTCTATATATATAGGAGTCCAACGGGTCAAAATATAATCATAGCCTACATAATGATAATAATGTAAGGGCACAACAATAACAATAGTGGGATTCTATAGGGCACATCAATAACAATATGGAGGATACATGGGCACACTAATAACAATAAGGGGGTACACGAGTATTATAGGGACCTAACGTTCCCCTCTCCTTCAAATACATTTTGTCCCCAACACTTGAATAGTTTTGGATTCTTTTGTATAAAATTCTCATCCTCCCATGTGGAATCTTTAGCGGGTAAGTTCTTCCACATAATGAGATACCTTGAAATTGATCGATTCCAATTTTGTTGGGTTCTTGTTTTTGTCACTACTTCAGGCTCAAATATGTTTTTTCCTTCTTCATAAAGTTCTCACAACACTGTTTGAACTAGAAGTTTGTCACTGATAACTTTCTTTAAGGATGAAACATGGAAACATGGTGTACTCAGGAAGATGCAGGCAACTCCAATTTGTATGCCATAGTACCAATCTTTTGTAGCACCTTGTAAGGACCATGACACTTGGGTGATAATTTATTATCCTTATGTTGTAGCCACTATAAAAACCCCTCCAAAGTTTCCAACTCTTCAAACTTTAGGAGCCCCTTCACCTTAGCAAGAGTTTCCTCTCGTCTTTAGAGTCTATTCAGGAGATCAAAAAACAAAAAAAGTCTCTAAAGAACCTAAGTCTTCTCCTCACTAGTTGAGCTGATCCGGATTTAAACAGGAATGCAACAAATTACATATATTACCATACATAAAAGGATGCAATAGAAACAATACTTTATTTCATTACTGTAAAATACTGAAATATGCTTACAAACAGAAATGGAAATAAACTAGCTAGGGCGATGGTAACTTATCTCTGAGAAGAGATGTGGTGGCTAAATGCCTTTGAACTGAGTTACACTGAGGCTCGATGGCCTATTTATTATTGAGAAACAATGGAAAATGCTAACCATCCAAAAACCTAACTGTAGGAGATGAAACACCAAAGTATAGGCCCCGTTCTGGGTAAATTGGTACATCAACTTTCTGGGGTCATAAATTTGGTATACAATCTCCGTTTGATGTGCACCATAGCTCATTAGAAAGATCTATCTGAGGAATACAACTTTGGGAAGAGCAACAAGATTCATAGGTCCCATATTTCTCAAAACAGCGTCGTTTAGGGTCTCAAAACGACTTTGGAAGTTCAGAACCCGAAAAACTACTAAAAATAGTAAATTGTGCTACAAATAAGGAAACTGAAAAACTAATAGAGACAATTGTGGGGATCCAAGTGGGATAGGTGGGTGGCTACTGACATCCACCTAGATCATGAGCTATGTCCTTAATGAGGTCTAAGTCATCCAGTTGTAGCACCATCATGTGACCTTTTCTTCTCCTATGACTTATGTGACCCATGCAACATTGCTAACTTATGGAGTCGCATAGATTGCATGAGTCAACCTAGAGAGATTCATGACTAGGAATTCCTTGGGTCATAGAGGTTGAAAATGCATAATCATCGAGCCATGTGACACGTGTGACCCATGCGACCTAGCAACCTTTGGGTTGAAAAGTTAGATATGTCATATAGGTCACACATTTCTCCAATTTAGGCCTTGCGACCTATGTGACCCTTACATGTGTGAATAAATTTATATATAGAGGGTTTGACCAGCTCACTTATAACATTTCTTTGTTCACACAAAAGTCAGGGAGGCTTTGCGACTTAGAAAAATGCTCGATTTCTCTTGGTAGGTGACCTTCCTACTTCTCCAAAAATCATTGTTTCCATCCAAGTGTCGTCCTCCTCAGCCCCAACCCTACAAATTCTAGGCATGGGGGGTTTTATCCATAAATTTTCCCTGTTTCCACCATAAGTCTTGAATGAATGCCTCTTTAGCTTTGTGGAGCCTCCATCGCTCTTCCTCATGCCTAGTTTCTAGCCCTTAGCTAACCTTCCTCCCCTGTCAGCCGAGCCATTTGACCCTTTGGAGTTCTAGAGACCCTTCTAAATCCACATTCATCTCCTCAACTCTCTAAAAACATACATCTTGCAACCAAAGGTAGCGATAGGTAAACTTATGCAACTTGTGTGACTTGCGACCCTAGCGACCTTAAAGACCCATGACCTCATGACATGCGACCTTTGTGACCACCAAGACCTGTGACCTTTGTGACTTTTCACCTTGAGGCTTGACATACTTGGTCACTAGGTTGCAACCTACTCTGTGCAACCTTTACGACCTCCTTCCCCCTGCGACTTGCCAGAAAATCCTCTCCCACCTCTAAAAGTTGTTGTTTTTTTTTATGACTCTCTTTCATTCTCATGCCACCTCTCTCATAGTGGGATTGCTTTTTTGATATGAAAAATGATGTGGATATCGAATTCATCTCCACCTCCTCTTTTGAAGACGAGATGGCACCTGCTACTATGAACTCTTCTCATAAGAGCTCTGGGAGCAGTTCACACAATCTCCATCTGTATGAGGAACCCCCTATCTACAAAGACATGGCCTGCAACATTAATAAAATCATGAGGCTTTCCTGGTACGACATTTATGAGGAGTCCACCAATCCAAACATACAAGAGACCTAGGAGTAATTTCCTGTGTACCTAAATGTCAAGAGGTCCAAGCTCCACAAGATAGAATCACACCCTCTAGTTTTCCCATGTGAGGAAACCATTGATTGGATCATTCAAGGCACATACATTGTTTCATGGACAGTAAGGGACCATACTAGTGCACCCTTAGCATAAATACCTTCTACACACATTGCTACTTACTATAGGCTCATTGAGAAACAATAAAATTTCAACTTCCGGTGGCTCTCCAGCTTCATGACTCCTACTAACAACATCCTTAGGGAATGCTGGAAAGACCTTTCCAGGTAAGGAAAAACTAGGTAAATTAGATAAATGGGTTGAGGAAGGCTTATTAATTGATCATCGCCATGATGAACTGCCTGTATGGGGAGGAAGAGTGTGATGTGTTCCATGATACATGGGTCCCTATCATGTACGTTGTCGCTACCCATGGAAAATGTTTCAACTGGGCCAGAAGTCTCATGTCATCGTTGAGGATGAACATCATCACAATAAAGTAGCCAGAGTGAGATCAACCACCAAAATTCTATATGGCCTCATACCTTCTAGATGCATTTTGTGGAAGGTGTCAGTTCGACAAATGGATCTATAATTGGGATATGTCTATATCCAGCCCAATGCACCATCATTACAAGATTTGTTGGGACATTGCCTATAAGGGTATGACTGATGTCATTTCTTAGTTTTTTATTGCCCCATTATATCAGTGATTGTTTGCAGAAGAGCCGCCTTGTATGTCAAAGAGGGCCATGGAAAGAATTGTCAAGATAGCACATTGGCTCTCATTCCAAGAGGGTATAATTATTAGAGTTTTCATTTCCTATAAGGCCCCGCATTCTTTTCCCAGGTTTTCCACAGATAGAGTGCTCTTGTGGGAAGTGTGTTACTAGAAGACGCAAGGTTTCTCGAAAGTACTAAGTAAAGGGAAGAAGAAACCAAGGCCAACTTTCCCTCTCATCATTGGGGCCTATGTAGTAGAAAACTTCAAGAAAATAGAGATGTAGGATGAAGCTTTAAAGAGGAGTCACTTTGTCACCCTGAACTATCGCACATATGACCCTAAAAGAATTGCAACTACTCACTACAAGAGAGCTAATATTAACTGGTCATATTAGCATTCCAGATAGGATCATGACTATGGAGTCAAGAAATGGTATAATTCCACTGGGAACTTAGCCCTAGGGAGAAGCATGCAAGAGATGAGGAGCTCCTTGAACACTCTTAAGAGAATGTTAGTTTGTAAGAGAGGTCATCCACCTTGAGGAAGAAGTAGCAAGAGAAATAGAAGGCCATCAAGAAATTGAAGAAGTAGAAGGAGAAATAGGTGGAAGATATCCCAAGTGACATAGAAAAGGGGGAAGATGATGAAACCTTGGAAAGGAATGCATCCTTGGAAAAGAAGAAATCAGATTTGAAGAAGAAAAGGGAGGAAGAGCTCAAGCAATCATAAGAGTTGGGTGACCAAGGCTAGATCAAAAAGAAGATGCAACAGGAAGAGGAAGAAAAGAAGAAGCAACTAGATGAAGAGTAGCGAGAAGAGAAGATAGACAGGGAAGAAGAAGAGAAGAATAAATGAGAACAAGAACTAAAGGAACAAGATGAAAAACTAAAGAAAACCAAGGAGCTCAAGAAGAAATATGCACAAGCCAAGCAAGATAAGAGGCAGTTAGAGGAAGAATCGAGGAAAAGAGAAGAAGAGGAAAGGAGAAAGATAGAGCGGGGAGAAACTAGAAAGACAGTTGATCCAAACATAGAAAAAGATGAGCAATCTCCATTAGATGTTCCTCCTTCTACTCCTATCATTGAAGGAAATATTCCCTTGCGAGATTTGGGATTCCCTGGCGAAGAAGAAGAAGAGGTATTGGACCTCACTAATCTCACCTTTGACGAAGTTAGCCTCAAAATCAGGTAGGATAGGAGGAAATGTTATGCTAGAAACCATACGGAACCCTTATCGGTCACCACAACTAAAGAGATTGTTCCTAACACCACAATTAATCCTGAAATGATCACCTCGGTTGGAATTGCATTTGCAACCGCAACTGAACATAATGTGGTTAGGATGAACAAACAAATCACAAAGTTCCAAAATAGGCTTTATGCATCAAAGCAGAAGGTGGATAAAGCAGAACAAGACAGAAAGAGAGCATAGGAAGAGAATGCATCCCTCTGCTTAGTACATTCAAGTGCAACAAAAGTTGAGGCACCAATCAAAGATGATGCCCAGATGCTCAATGAAGCCATGGATATGGTCTATGAAGAAATGTCAAAACTAAATCACACGGTGGCATCGATTTTGGCCATACAAACTCATAAAAAAGAGAGGGATTATATGCTAAAAGAAGTCGTTACCACTCTAGATTGTATACATGGGTGCTCGATCAAGTATCTAGGGTCATCGATGGTAGTCCCAAAGAAGGATTGAATCACCATGCAAAATGACGAGGTATAGCTACGCATCAAGATCCAGTCAAAGGAAAAACTAGCCAAATATGTAGATAGGGTGTTGGCTTCATATAGACATGTTTTTAATAGTCTCAAATCAATGATAGAGGTCAATGGAGTTCTTTCAATTGGAGAAGCTGGAAATGTTAGAAAGTAGGAAGATATCTCACAGGAAGTTCTGGCATTCATTGACACATATAGACACGCCACCCGCACAAATCACCTACCCATTACAAAGGCGAATATGACACACCATGTGGTTGAACCAGTGAGAATGTATACAAAACTACTAACCTTGGGCAGTCATACCAGATACCCTTGAATGCCTGCACAGACATGATGAAGAACAACCACATATCACCCCATTGTAGCCAAACAGAAGTTGTGGTGCACTTACCTAATGGAACAACTCCGCCTAGACATTCCTAAACTTTCTATTGTTAAGTTGATAGAGCAGATTATTGGATTATTTTCTGATTTTGGAAAATTAGAATTGGATAGGACAATTTTGGAATGTAAAGAGTCATAAGGCAGTCTAAAGGTCACCTGGTAGTTGAAAGGTGATGAGGAAGCCCAAATGTTAGGGTTAGGCCAAGGGTCACCCTCATTTTATAAATACACCCTCATGACACATTGTAAAGTAATTTTAGCTAAGGAATTATTTTGGCACAATATTGTTTTGAGACAACTTATGATCTTCTCATATATGCAAGGAGTAATTGTTATTTTCCACTATTGGATTACATAAATTTTTTGTTCCCTAGTTCCGTGAGTATTATTTGCATGATGTATCAGATGTTCTGGAGAGTTATTTGATACACAGTCTATTAATGTGTTGTCTTGTGCCACAAACTTTGTTTTGTTATTCACGGAGGATATATGACTTGCTAACTCTATTATTTTGTTGGTGAATTGTTTCGCTGATATTGGCGCAATCTTACTGTAGATTGTGTGCTCACTTATGCTTACATATGCTTGAGTATTGTGAATTGTTTTATAGTTGTTGAGCACTTTATTATATAGACAGGACTCTTATCTAAAGTCTACTAAAAATTACTTTATGTAAGGTTTATGTTATTTATAATCTTCTTATTCATGGTGTTCATGTTATAATTTTTTTTATTATTTCATTGTATTTATTGAAGTTCATGCATTCAATTGAGTCTGTATCCCACCTCTTTCTAAAGCAAGATCAACTCATCTGAGAGGTAGTCAGGCCTACATACCAAAGAGGATCCCTAAATCAAATGGTGCAGGGTCTAGTTGGGATCCTACATCGGGGAGATCCCCTTTATTATTGGCAGATAATTTCAACCCATCAATAGATTTGGCACTAGAAGAATGGCCTAATAGCAGGTACCAATACATACCCTCACACCAAAACTTCCCATCAAGCTAGTAGCCATCCCCATCCCACCACCCCTCTTGAAATACCATACCATCCCTCTTTCGGTCCACATTTCCCAAAGCCCCAACAAGGGGTTTCCCAGCCTCCCCCACTTGAAGATGCACCAGAAGGACATGAAATTCCTCTCTTTGAAGTCACTAATGAGTAGTTAAGGGTCATGTGCCCTATTACTTTTCAGTTCACTAAGGAATTCAAGTGCATTCCTGCCACTAACTCACTATCCAATCTGTACACTTCCATGCCTCATTACACATGTTAAGGTGTCTTGGTTAATTCCATTTCACAGTTAATCGGGTTAGCGCTCGATGACTATGGAGATGCCTTTGAAAGTCTCTCCCTTAAGGGGTTAGAAAGGCCCCCAGAATATAAAGGAGAATATCATAGGAGTATAGTCACCGGAGCGAACTACCAACCACGATGGGGAGGAACACAAGGAAACAATCAACCAATCCCAGAAGATACCCATGTGAAAAACCAACCTCTAAGAGAGAATATTGAAGGGCCCCTCGGGCAAGGGATTGGGATAAGCTTAGGGACGACATTAACTTCTACAATAATGAGTGACTTTGTGTGGTTATGTCTTCTGGATCCATCACATTTTACTATTTTTTGTATCGATGTTTCAAACCATCCATCGTGGTTCATCATTAGATCAAACATATAAAACTAGATAAAGATGACATCTTAGTGAGCTTTGATGTAAAATATCTCTATACCAACATTCCTATAGATGAAGCTACGAATGTTGTTCACAAAATCACTGGCCCTAACACAGCTAAATTGATAGAAATTTGTCTAAAATCCACCTTTTTTAGCTTCAAGGATGAGATATATTAACGAACTTGCAGTGTGGCCATGGGATCACCTCTGTCTCCCATCATTTCTAATTTGTTCATGGAACATTTTGAAACGAAGGCCATTGAGTCTTCCCCTTTAAAAGCTAAACTATGAAAAAGATTTGTTGATGACACTTATGTCATTTGGCCTCATGGAAAAGAAAAATAAAACAAATTCCTATAACACCTTAATAGTCAATCAAATTTATGATGGAAGTTGAAGAAAAGGGTTGTCTTCCTTTTCTCGATATCCTAATCAAAAGAAACCAATATGGCACAATATCTCAATAGGTCTATCGTAAGAAAACCCACATTGAACATTACATGCATGCTAACTGTCACGATCATCTAGCTTAGAAACTTGGGGTGCTCAACACTCTAGCCACAAGTGCGACACGTATTTCAGATCATGATAATTTTGAGCAAGAAAAGAACCACCTCTTGGATGTTTTAAAAAGGAATGTATACAAGAGACACCAAGGAATCAATGCTTTCAAGAAAGCTAAGAATCCCAGAAACAAACAACATATGGATGATTATGCTAATAAGGTTCACCTTCCCTACATTCTAGGCACCACTGCTAAGATTTCACACATCTTAAAAAAGAAAAATATAAAAACAACTTTCAAACCCATGAAAACAATTAATAGATGTCTGAAGTCAGTAAAAGATCCTATTGATCCTAAACACCACAAAAGGGTTTATTTGGTCCTTTGTTCATGCAGCAAGGCCTACATTGGTGAAACCGGTCGTTCTATATTAACTAGGATTCAAGAACATGCTACAGACATTAAACATAACCACTCCAAAACCTTAGCTTTGGCTGAGCACTCTAGTAAAACCAATCATCACATTTGCATTGAAACTCCTGTGTTGTGGCCAAAATAGAGCATTACCACCATAGAAAATTTAGACAAGCTATCGAAATAGGAAAACACCCCAATAACCTAAACCGTGATGAAGGTTGGAAAATAAGTGATAAATGGATTCCCATGCTACCAAGGGATTCTACCATATCCTAGATAATCCCAACCCCATTGCCTCTTGGTCCTCCTCTTTCACTCCTTAAAAGATTTAGCAAAATTAAACTCATTTAATTTCATTTAATCCATTAGTTAAGCTAACTCTAGTATTAAATTAAATTAAAATTAAGCTAAATTAAACTAAATTAAATTAAAATTAAAATTAAAGAAATTAAAAAATAAATAATTAGGTTAATTAAAAATAAATAAATAAAATAAAGTAAAAAAAAAAAATAAAATAAATTATACTAAATTAATAAATAAATAATTATAATTAAATTAAACTAATTAAATAAATTAAAATTAAAATTAAAATAAAAAATAAAATTAAAATAAATAAAAAAAATAAATTAAATTAAACTAATTAATTAATTATAGTTAATGAAATAAAATTAAAATAAATAAATAAAAAATAATAAATAAATAAGTAAATTAGAATTAAATTAAATTAAATTAATTATAAATTAATTAAAACCACACCATTATCAAAACCTATTGGCTCTTTACACTACCATCACTACCCTATCCTTTATTTATTACACATCATTCTTTGACTTCACATATCTAATCCTCATGATGAACCACGAAGGATGGTTAGAAACATCGATACAAAAAATAGTAAAATGTGATGGATCAGGAAGACATAACCACACAAAATGCAGATCGCAGAAGTCTCAAACCAATGAGTGACTTCTTAGATTCCCTGGGAACCTGAGGAACTTCAGGATGCAATAAACGCTTGGGACCTAGGAAACCTCAAAGTTCCCTAGGGAAACCATGGCACTCTCCGCACACTAGCAAGGGGTCAAGCATGGATAGTGACTTTGAGGGGAATCCCAATCACCCCCTTTTCCCTCCCCCACTGAGAGGTAACCATCATCAACCTTTGGCCTAGATGGCTTAATCCCCATTAGGCATCTGAGACCAACTCCACGACATGCGTCGCCATCCTGAGAAACACCTCCTGAAATTTGATCCCGAGAATGGAACCTCATCTGATGATCACATAAACAATTTATACTTAGCCTTGTAGATGATAAGAGTGCAACATGATGATGTGGCTTGTCGCATGTTCCTTCACACTTTCAAAAATAAGGCTACTACCTGGTATTGATCTCTGCCTGTAGCTTCGATTAGAACATGGTAAGAATTCTGGAAAACCTTGCTTCATAATTTTTTGGAATAGGAGATGCCTTCTATGCTCCTGACTGAGCTCAGTATGTTAAAGTTCCATAAGAAGCAAAAGGTGAAAGATTTCAACCAACGATTCATTACCATTTTGAATAAGTTCCCAACGGAAACAGATCTTGATGATTCCATCACCATTGATTATTACAACACATCCCTTTCGCGGGACATTTCCATGTTCATTAAACTTGAGGGTAAGCCCACCTTAGTAGAGAAATTTGCAACAACTCTGGAAGTGGAGAAAGATTTGTTGTTTATAGGCACCCTCAAGCATAATTCATGAGATGGGACTAAACCTTTCGCTAAGGAAAATCAAGCCATAACTAGTAAGCCCATCGATAAAGGCAAATATTCCTTTGATTTCAAAGGGCTAGCCAAATCTTTAAAGCACTTGATAAATGAGGTTTCTGAATTGAAAAGGAAGACTAGAGATTCCTACTCAGGAGGGAAAACCGCCAAACCTTTCTTTAGAAAGACAAACAATCTAGCCACTAAATCACCTCAGGCATCCAATATAAATTTTAATGTGGAAGAATTAGGAAAATACAAATTATGCACTTTCTACTAGGCCTCTCATTCTAAAAAGACCTGCCCTTAGTGGCTCCACAATATGATTGTCGTAGTAACCCAGCTCTAGGAAGATCAGACCAAGGGAGAGGGAGAGGAGGGATCCAATGATCCAAAAGAGGAAACCATGCCCCCCAATGATGATTCTCCTTCTGTCGTGCTAGCTTTCGAATTCATCTGCAGAGGAGAGGTTCTGAACATTCAAGAATCCATTGTAGGAGACACCCCTCCCGTGAAGCCTCCAAAAAGTTATAGCCTTATCAATAAGGGGTTTTGTCAAACTCCACCCTCGAAGAAAATAAAAGGGCTATTTTAAGAAGGATCCTTCCACGTAGAAACACGAGCCAACTATCCACCGCTTACCCTAAGGGGGCACCAAGCCAAAGTCCTAAGGATATGCTAACAGGTGGTAAAGGAGACACCTTCGTACCCAAAATCTTGACCAAAGGTGGTACAACTAAAACCACCTTGTTCCCACAAACCTCTATGGAAGACACTTCATCCATGGACTTGGAGTATAATATGATTGAGGACATGAATAAGACACAAGCCAACATCTCGTTGTATGAGCTAGCCAAGTTGACTAGCCAGCATGAGTTGATTGTCAAAACTTTCGATGCCTCTTCCACAATGTCAAAACCTTCCTTGTCAGCCAAGACTAACTCCTCAAGCCAATCTCAAGTCGTGATTGCCCTTCAGGCTATTGTAAATTACAAATTCAAGAAACTTGAGAGGCTCAACTACCCCTATCCTTCTGACCTTTGAAATATTTAACTACAATGTCCATCATTGCCTCGTCAACATTGGCACATAAAAGAATGCCATGCCCTGGTTGACATGCAAGAAAATAAAATTCCAGCTTGAGAAAACAGATGCGAAGGTCATTCAAGTGGATATTTCCCAAGTCTTGGTTGTCGACAAATTGAATAATGTGATAATCAAGTTATCCTCCAATTCTCAGGTGCATCAGTGCATCGACATAATTGTGTTTGACATCCTACAAGCCTATGTGTTACTCCTTAGTAGGGACTAGTCCTATAAACTCCAAGGCTACTTTTTCACTGACTCATCCCACTTATAGTTACCCTATAAAGAAAATAATAATCAAAGTAGAATCAACATTGAGCCTTTAACGAAACACATTGTCACTGATCTCAAAGGATCGAATGAGCTGATCAACTTCGCATAGGAGTGGCTAAGGGTGTTCTTTCTCAAGACATTGATGGGTTTTACCAATCCAAACCATTAACCATTCCCCTTGGTAGCTAGATAGAGCTCCCATCACACATCCCAGTCGATGAAAATGAAAATTTCACTCTAAATATATATATTCGAGACCTTCCCGTTCTCAATGATCAAATCTCCACATTATATCACGACAGGTCGAAGACTTACAATGGGGGCAGGGTGGGTTACATCCTCGTGGATGCCAAAAGGAATATATTTTTTATTTCTTATAGATTGGATTTCCAATGCACCAACAACACCGTAGAATACAAGGAATTGATCCTTGGCCTCATGAAATCTATAGATATGAAAGTTGAGTGTGTGAAGGTAATCGGCGACTCTAAAATCAATACAAGATAGGTACAAAACACAATTCACTATTTGTCATCACACCTAAAGAATTACCAATAAGAGGTATGGGATCTGATAAGTTCTTTTAAATATTTTAAGAATATTTTTGTTCCTAGATTCAATAATGCCATTGTTGATACTTTGTAAAAATGCAGTGGTAATATTTACACCCATTAAGGATGGTTTTTCAATTGAAATTTTTTATAAACTTGTCACCCTTGATAATATAACTAACGTACATGTTTTCAATGATGACCAATAGATACTGGAATTCATGTTGAACACAAAAGTGTTTAAAGATGTGACCATCGAGGAAGAAGAACATGAAAGGTCCTTGCAGGAAGAGGCGAGCTCACGTAAGGGTAACCCCATACCTAAAAGAGTGGTCACACTAGAAAAATTATTTGATCTACAAAAATGCTTTCGGGACCATCCAATATGAAGACACAAACTTCCACCCTTTCGCACAAACAAATAAACCTTGGGCTTGAGTCCTACCCCAAATTCATCAACATAGGTTTGGGATTCTCCTTTGAGGAAAATAAATCTCTCATAAGCCTGTTTAAGAGGTATCATGACATTTTTGCTTGTACATATGATGACCTAAAGACTTATGATTCATGTATCATGCAGTATGTCATTCCTATGAAAGAAGGGGTCAAACCATTTAAGCAAAAGTTGAGGAAAGTGCATCTCATGCTGGAACGCCTCATTCAAAAGGAGCTCAAGAAGCTATTAGATGCTCGCATTATCTGTAAGGTTAGACATTATACATGGGTGTCATACCTTGTCCCAGTATGGAAAAAATATGGAGAGATCTATTTATGTGTCGATTTCTAAAACCTCAACCGGGTATCAAACAAAGACAATTACCCAATCCCCTCCATGGAACAGATCCTCCAAAAAATCTCGGGATTAGAAATATTTTCCTTCCTTAATGGCTTCTTTGGCTACAATCAAGTCCTAGTAACCAAAGTAGACCGGATTAAAACAACCTTTAGGAAAAAGTGGGGAACATTCACATTCCATCGCATGCCTTTCAGACCTATCAATGTCGGGGCAGCATTGAAAACATCAATGAGCAACACTTTCAGGGGTTTAATGGGAAAAGGTGTGGTGGTTTACCTTAACGATGTCACTATCTTTTTGAAAAGAAGGTCTGACCACCTCCACCATCTAAAGAAAATTTTTGAATGGTCCCAAAAATATGGGATTTTGATTAACCCTAAGAAAAGCATATTTTCCATTTCCAAGGGAAATCTCCTTGTACATATCATCACCAAAGACATAATCATTGTCGATCCTGGCCACATGAAAGCTATAACACAAATTCCTTCTTCCAGCAGGAAGAAAGGTATGAAACCCTTGCTTGGTAAAATCAATTTCCTTGGTAAATTTGTTTCATATTTTTCCCAAACTGTTAAGCCATTGCAAAACATGATTAAGGAAGATTTAGTGCTCAAATGGAACTAATAATAAAAGGAGGCTTTCAGTCACATCAAGAAATCTATCACTGAGGTCCCTTCCATTTTGAGCCCAAACTTCAGTGGAGATTTCACCTTATACACTTTTGCCTCATATTCGTCCTTAGCCACAATCCTCACACAAAAGGATATAAACAAGGATGAACGTCCTATATATTTTGTGAGTTTGTGACTACAAGGTGTGGAGTTCAATTACCCTGACATATATAAGAAAGTGTATGAAATCGATAAAGCATTGAAACATTTCAGACCATACATTCTGAAGAACCATACCACAGTAATGGTTTTGCACCCTAATATTAGGTCACTCTTCATCCAACAAGAGATGGTTGAGAGGAGAGCCAACTATATAACTTCCCTCCAGGAATATGATTTGGAGTTCAAACCCTCAAACACGGTGAAAGAGCGTGGGATATGCAAACTAACCGTTGAAGCCGTAGGTCAACAAAGTGAGGAGGTAGAAGGTTGGGAGCATGAGATCGAAATGTACCAAAATGAACTACTTAACTTCAACGGCCCCTTGTCATGGTACTCTAACTTGAAGAAATACCTAGGGCAAGGGATCGTACCGCCTAATTTTTCCGCAAAGAAAAAGAGAACAATAAGCTTCAAAGTTGCTTCATATCAAATGGTTCAAGGTAACCTATTTAGAAAACACCACCTTGGCGTGCTACTGAGATACTTGGAATATGACGAGGCCCAATAGGTATTGAATGAGTTGCACGATGGACCAAGATGGGGCCACTATATTAGTGACACCACCACCCATAAGATGATGTGAGTAGGGGTCTACTAGCCCACACTCTTCAAGGACACAGATGCTTATGCTTGAAAGTATCCCATGTGTCAGAGGAACATAGGAAGGCAAGCTTAGTCATCCGCCCCTCTCCAATCTATAGTAGTATAAGAGACTTTCCAGCAATGGAGGTTGGATGACATTAGAGAGATCATGCCAAACTCATCAAAGCAACACAAGTATATACTCACATCCACTGACTATTTCACTAGGTGGGTTGAAGAAATACTTCGACAAAAATAAATGAAAATGAGGTAATATCTTTCGTTAATCAATATATCATGGTTAGGCTCAGTGTCCCAAACTCACTTATGTTTGATAATGCTACATATTTTTCGTCTTTAAAGTTGTATGACTTTTCTTTGGAGAAAAAAATTGTTTTAAAACATTTAGCCAACATATTACCATCAGAGGAATGGCCTAGAATAATCTACCAATAAAAATCTCATCCACATCATCAAGAAAACCTTGTTGTCCCACCAATAAAATTATCACAATTTCCTCACTAATGCCTTGTGGACCGACTCGGTTACGCCCAAACCATTCCTCGGGACATCCCACTACTTTTTGGTTTATGGGAAAGAAGCCATCATGCCACTAAACCTCTACCTTTTTTTTCCCCAATTGTCACAAGAATCATAAGGCTCCCCTTGCGTTACCATTCAAAACTACATCGACATGCTCCTTAGATTGGAAGAGGAGAGACTAAAGACCAGGGAGAAGTTTGTTGTTCACCAAAACCAAATTAAGAGGTTGTTTGACAGCAACTCTGTGAGAACCCATGAATTTTGTGTAGGAGACCTAGTTCCTGAGTGGGATAAGGCCCATGAGGACAAGGGAAAACACACCGAGTTCCAAGCCTTATGGATTGTCTAGGTAAGATTGCATACCTTTTTTCCTACTCAAAGGAGGAATCTGTGCTATAGCTTTCATATGGTCAGGATCAATAGTGATTCCATCTTCAATGATGATATGTCAAAGGAGATTTCCCTTGCAATCCACAAATATGCTTTTCTTAGGGTTATGAGAAATCCCATATTTCTAACATCGTTCTAAAATTTTCTTCATATGGTGGAGGTGGTCAGACCTTCTTTTCGTAAAGATAATGACATCATCAAGGTAAACCACCACACTTTTTCCCATTAAACCCTTGAAAGTGATATCCATTGCTCTTTCGAATGTTGCCTCAATATTGATAGGTATGAAAGGCATGCGATATAATGCGAACGTTCCCCACTTCATCCTGAAGGTTGTTTTAATCTAGTTTTCTTTGGTTACTAGGACCTAATTGTAGCTAGAGAAGCCATCAAGGAAGGAAAGTATTTCTAACCCCGAGATGGTTTGGAGGATCTGTTCCATGGAGGAGATTAGGCTCAGATGATTTCTCTATGGAACCGTCTTTTTACCAAACCTTAAGTTGCGACCAAAATAGAGGATTGAAACTTACCATAGTGGGGAACTCAATGTCATACATGGTCCCCTACCTTGCGCTGACCTATCCCATCTGCTGACTCAACCTTAATTCTATGATGTTCAAGCTCACCTATTGGGTTGGGAGTGGGGGGAAGCTGAATAAAATTCTTTGGGCACACACATATTTTGGGAAAACAATAAGGTATCTGAAAAACCAAAAACAACCTCTTTGAAAATCAAATAAGTTAGGATCCCTTGTTTTCCTACACTTACATAGCCACATGAATAAGTGAAAATAAGAATAGATAAATAAGTGACAATGAGGACATCAATTAGCTAATAAGGGCTAAAGGACTAAGAAAGGCTTCCTGCACAAAGAGGTGAAGCAACAACCCTTCGAGGGTATTGTCCAGGCTCTCTCGCAGTAGAGAAATGTTTGTGATTTATAGGTAGTGACTCCAGTGGGGTACTGTTTAGGCTCATTAGAAGCAGAGCAACACCATAGTACCATAACTATTATATTGAAAATCCTTAAAGCTCATATCATTACTTCAACTTCCTTTCCTCCCAAAACTAGCAGGAATTGATATCATTTTGTGTGTGTCAAAGGCCTAGTTTTTAGGAACCTGGGATAGATGACCAATGTTAAGTAGAGACCCAAAATCATCATTAGGACCCACAAATCTATGAAAAAAACTCTTTGAGGTCTACCTTAAGCTAAGCCATAAGGCATCTTGAGATCCTAGAATCCTCCCAGTGAATTGCTAATTGTTGTAGCCACTGCAACAGCCCATCCAAAAGTTCCAAATATTCAAAATTTAGGGGCCCCTTTACATTTTCAAGA
Source organism: Pinus taeda (assembly GCA_000404065.3). Taxonomy (NCBI): domain Eukaryota; kingdom Viridiplantae; phylum Streptophyta; class Pinopsida; order Pinales; family Pinaceae; genus Pinus; species Pinus taeda. The sequence goes on from APFE031505245.1 coordinate 90,853, forward strand.
GTTTCCTCCCATCCTTAGAGTCTGTTTAGGAGCTCAGAAAACAATAAAAGTCTCAAAAGAGGCTAAGTCAGTTCCTCACTAGCCGAGCTAAGTCCTTAATCAAGTTTAAGTCATCTAGTCGCAACACCATGATGCAACCTTTTCTTCCCCTACCACTTTTGTGCCCCATGCGGCCTTGCCAGCCCATGGAGTCGCATAGGTCACATTAGTTAACATACAGAGATTTGCGACCATCACGACCTATGTGACCATGTGACTAGGAAGTTGCTATGTCACAGAGGTCGCAAAGGCCTAATCACCCAACCATGCGACCGAATGACCTTTGGGTGATAAATTTGCATAGGTCACACACTTCCCCAATTATGCCTTACGACCTATGTGACCCTTGCATGTTCGAATAAAGTTATATATAGCAGCCTTGAACCACTCATTTGTAACATTTCTTTGGTCACATGAAAGGCATGGAGGTTCTGTACGTAGGCGACCTGTATGATTTCTCTAGGCAGGTGACCTTTCTACTTCCCCAAAAATCATTTTTTCCATCCAAGTGTCATCCTTGTCAGCCGCGACCCTGAAAGTTTAGAGCCTAGGGGATTTTATCCATAATTTAATCTCATTTCCCCCATAAATCTTGATTGAATTCCTCTTTAACTTCATGAGCCTCCATCACTTTTCCTCACTCCTATTTGTGGCTCTGAGCTAAACTTCTCCCCTTAGAAGCTAATCCATTTAACTTTGACGAGTTATAGAGACCCCTCTAAAGCCACACTCATCTCCTCGACTCGCACAAAACACAGGTCGCACAACCTAAATCCACGATAGAAAAATTTAAGTGACTTGTGCGACATGTGACCCTTGCGACCTTAAGTCACGCAACCTCACATCCTGTGACCTCTATGACCACTTTGACCTTTGCAACTTTGTGCCCTAAAGGCTTGAAATACCTAGTTGCTAGGTCACAACCTACTTCGTGGGACCCCTGTGGCTTGCCAAAAAAACCTCTCCTAACCTTCAAAGGCTGCTAATTTTTTTTAGCAATCTCTTTTATTCTCATGTTGTCTCTCTCATCGTGGGATTGTTTGTTCGATATGCCAGGTGACATGGATCTCTATTGCATCTCCATATCCTCTTTTGAAGATGAGATGGAACCTTCTACTATGAGGTCATTCCAAACAATATCATGAAGACGGTGTCAAGAACTGGTATAATGCTACTAGGGGACTCAACCCTAGTGTCAATAGTTTTCAAGATTGATCTTGATTGTACTCACTTTTCTCACAAAAGTGCCTAAAACTCACTTGAGCTCTTGATGGAGCTCAATTTTTTTCTTTAACACCTGCCACAACTTCTTAACTATTCCTACAATTTTGATAATGTTGTTCCCTTGCACCTAGCCATCTAATCAACCATTAGTCTTTAATACCATGTTAGAATTACTAAGAGAAATTAACTAAGAGAAAAATTTACTAGCAACAAAAGAGAAGACATAAACAAAATGTTTATCCCCTAAAGCCCAAATCTTCAGAAAAACTAACTAATAAAATATTCGATGTATCCCTTGGCAAAAACCAGCCAAGTGAGCCTACACCATTTACATCCCTATCCCCTAGAAATGAAGTCCTCCCAAGTATATTAAAGACTTCATTACATGCAATCCATGGGAAAGTAGAACCATGTGCCGGAAACCGACATTATTTGAACGAGGAACTTTGACTCTTTCACTAAGTTTACCTAACACATACAACCTTCTCACAAAAACTCCCAATCCAAAAGGGAGCTTTATCTTTTCTAACCTCTTGAAAAGTTTGTGTGGCAATGACATTTAATTTTTTTTTAAAGTTCGTGAAATATCATAAGCGATGAGATTTATTATTGCATTGCTCCTACTTAAGGATCTAAGAATGATAAAGTGATCTTTAGTTTTATGGTATTTATGAAACCTAACAAGAATTTTAGCTCCTTTATCATGGCTTTATATGCATAAGCTAGTTTTATTTTCCAAATTAACTCTATACAATTAGGAGAAAGTGGGGCCAATCATAATGGCCTTATAATTAGAGGAAATGATTTTATCCCCACATTTAAGAATAGTTATATGAGTGTTTATGTCTAAGGTCTAGGAAAACCTTTCTTCACTACAAAATGTAAGAGCTTTTGCATGTAAGGGATGACAATAGTCCCTGCAATTTTAAAATTTGAGGTTCACTACAAAATTTAAGAGCTTTTGTGTATAAGGGATGGTGGTAGTCCCTGCAATTTTTAAATTTTGATCTGGGTAGGCTTCATTGTCCCTCATTTTCGTAGCAATATGCCACTTAACCCTAAACTCTATGTGTGTTAAAGAAAATATTTCACCTTTTATAAGAGTTTTTGAAATACATGGATGATATTACGAGATTCGTGAAAATTCTTAAAAAATGAATTGCACTACTTTAAAGAAATATTATTTTATTTAATCTAGAAAATTAGAATTTTCTTCCAAAATATTCTAGGATCGAATATGTAAAGCTACAACACTTACTCAAAAATTATTATAACACCTATTTTTTTAATAAAAAGACTTTATATAGTTATTATATTTAAAAATAACACATTGTCAATGTAATTCCATAAATACATGGTGTAAGTATATAAGAGTCACCATCATAGCAAGTTCTCATTGAGAACTTTTAATTTTGGCTTATAAGCACTGAACTTATAAAGTTTCCTTATAAATACAAATTATATAATAATTATAATTTGTAATATTA
>APFE031505245.1:100464-113837 GCA_000404065.3 Pinus taeda
AACAATTGGTATCAGAGTAGGTCCTTCAAAAGAAGTTTGATCACTTGAAGGAAGATTCATCAAGGTGATCAATCTAGAGTAAGTAGCATCTATCATGCCACCATTTTTTAATGGATCCAACTTAGTCTTCTGGAAAGTCAAAATAAGAGCTTATCTATAGTCACTCAGAGTTGATGTTTCGGGAATATTTTAAGGAGGTTATCAATATCCATCATTCATTCCCATAGATGAGGTAGAAAAGAAAAAATATGAGACCAATGTAAAGGCTGTGAATGCTCTGTTTGGAAGCTTGTAAGAATCAAAATTTTTAAAGGTCATGTAGTTGAATATCACAAATTCTATATGGAACAACATCATCTAGAGTTATGAAGGTGGCACTAATGTAAGGAGTGCCAAACATCAAGCCTTTTGAATTTGATTTGAAACCCTCAAAATTCATAGTGATGAAAGTGTTGCAAGTTCCTTTCTTAGAGTAGATGAGATGGTTAATTCATTGAGAAATATTGGTGATGAAGTAAAATAATCAATTCTTGTTGATAAAATCCTAAGATATCTAACCCAAAAATTCAATTCAAAAGTCTCTGCCATTGAAGAAATGTAGTATTTGAATAACCACAATGTTGTCCAGATTCATCGGATCTTAACAACCTATGAATGAGAAAAGGGGGTCATTCAAATATCAAATAAGTAGAATTCAAATATACTTCTAAAGGAAAATAAAAGGAGGAGCTTAAGGAATCAAGTTATGTATTAGGTGAAGAAGAAGAAAACTTTGTAATTAAACTCCAAGTAGGAACTGGAAGGTTTAGAGGTAAGCTTCATTTCAAATGTTTTTCTTGTGGACAAGTTGGTTATTATGTTGTTAAATTCACTTACAAGTAAAATCATAAGGGAAAAATTCTACAAAATTAAATTTTAGAGGAAGGTTTGAAAACAAGAAAAGTTTCTACACACACGAAGATAACAATGGTCCTTCAAATGGTGAAGAGGGCAAGTCTAATCAATAATATCATTTACATATGGTATTTGATGGTAAATATATTGATGATTACGATGATGTTTTTATGGATTCCATAGAAGCAAAATATAATCTCGTTGAAGAAATATCTCAGCTTAAAATTCATCTAGAAGAAGCTAAATTACTGGAAGAAGCTATGAAGAAACAAATTCTAGAAAAGGAGAGGCATAATGAAAAGTTGGAACTTGAAATAGTAAGTATAAGAAAGGAACTTGAGAAAGCAAAAGGTCTAAACCTTATATTTTCTAAAGGATCTGAGACCCTAGAAGATATCATCAAAGTATAATGATCTCCTATATTAAAAACAAGTCTTACATAGAATGGAGAACGATCAAAGACTGTAAAATCTTGGGAAATAGGTAGAGGAAGCTATCTCAATGTAGTAAAGGGAGGTATTCAACAAAATTCCAACTCTTAGGAAATGAATTAAGGATCAGAAGTTTCTCAGGTAAATCACCCTTACCACAATCAAAAGGGAAATCACAGAAAAAAGTACTATACTCACAGGAACTTCTACTTCAGTGGTCAATGCTTCATTTGTAATAATTTTTTCCATAAGGTTTCTCAATGGCTCACTTATAAAACTATCACAACTAGAGAAGAAAGAAAACATAATAATGAGATTGGATTATAGAAATACTCCGAAAATACTTTCTCAACTCTCCAAGATAAAAAAAAAAATGGTCCTTTTGAAATAACTTTGGGCATAAAGAAATTTAATGCAAAAGAAGAATGAAACAAACTCTTCAGAATGAAAGAAAAGGCAACAACATCCAAGGTATGGAAAAATAAAACATAGAATTTGAAAATTGTTATTTAGATTTCTATGCAGGAGATCAGTAAATTATGTGGTACATTGGAAGTGGATGCTCAAAGCATGTGATAGTTGATAAAGATAAGTTTATGTCCTTTAATGAAATAAATAAAGAAAAGAATGTAACCTTTGGAAATAACTCACCTGCTATTATCAAAGGGAAAGGAATTGTTTTGCTAAAGGATAAGGTTAAACATGGAAATGAATTTTTTGTTGATGGATTAAGACATAACTTGTTGAGTGTTAGTCAAATGTGTGACCAATGACATGAGGTTGGTTTAAGATCAAATATTTGTGTGGTATGAAATATAGATACATGTAAGACCATAATAAAGATAACAAGAAATTCAAGTAATGTCTATGTCATGGAAGGAAGTTAAGAGAATTGTTACTTGAGAAAATCAGAAGAAATTTGGATTTGGCACAAAATATTTTCACATCTAAGCTTCATTCAATTACACAAGTCAAGAAGAATGGGAGTAGTGTGTGACTTGCCTAACATCTCTCTGCGAGAAAACAACATATGCAAATCATGTCAATTCGGTAAGCAAACCATAGTTTAGTTTAATGCCAAAGAATGTACTTCAAGTAAGCCTCTTGAACCTATTCATACCTATTTGTGTGGTCCTATGAGAAATAAGTCTCCTTGTGGTGAACAATACTTCATATTATTCATTAATGATTTTATTAGAATGTGCTGGATTGGCTTATTAAAACATAAAGATGAAGCATTTGATAAATTTAAGGTCTTCAAAGCTCTAGTAGAAAATGAGTTAGACTTGAAAATAAAATGTCTTAGATCTTATAGAGGAGGAGAGTTTATATCAGATGATCTTTTCAACATTTGTGAATAGGATGGTAGCAAGAGGTAGTTTTCTATAGCTAAAACTCCTCAACAAAAATGGAGTGGCATTAAGAATGAATAGAACAATCCAACAAATGGCACATGAGATGCTTGATGAGTCTGGAACACTGCATAACTTCTAGGGAGAAGAAACACATACAACCGTAAATATCCTCAACAAAGCTCATATTTAGGTAAATAGTGGTCAAGTTCCTTATGAACTATGGTTTTGTAAGCCTCAAACTGTAAAAAATTTCAGAGTTTTTGGAAGCTAATTTTATGTAAAAAATAATGATGATAAACATGGAAAGTTTGAATATAGAGGTGATGAAGGGATTCTCTTTGGATACTCCTCTACAAGAAAAGGATATAAATGCTATTATAAAAGGATTCAATTTTTTTTTTAATGTATTGATGTTGTAATTGATGAAGCATCCACAGGTACCAAAAGGGAAGGACCAATAGATGATGAACTTGTTCCTACAACAAGCCAAAAGGATGTAGGAGAGGGAATTAGTGAAGCACTAGAAGAAAGAATTGAAAGCACAAAAGAATAAGAAAATACTCCTTCAAGATATGTTCATAAAAATCATCTAGAATCTAAAATTCTAGGTTAAAAGGAAGTTGGGATACAAACTAGAAGAAATCTTGTTGGAACTTCTAGTTATCTAACCTTACTATCCACTATTGAACCTCAAAATGTAAATCAAGTAAGCAAAGATGAATCTTGGGTTAAGGCAATGAAAGAAGAACTTGATAAAATAGAAAAGAACTATACATGGGAACTAGTACCAAGACCCCATGATAAAAATGTTATTGGGACAAAATGGGTATTCAAAAAAAAAATTAATGAAAATGGAGAGCTAATTAGAAACAAAACAAGAGTCGTATGGAAAGCCTATGCTCAACACAAAGGAATAGAATTTGAAGAAAAATTTTCACTCATAGATAGAGTTGAAGCCATAAGAATGTTCCTTGCATTTTCAATATTTAAAAACTTTAAAGTATATCAAATGGATGTCAAATATACATTTCTAATTCGGGATCTAGAAGAAGAATTTTATATTGAACAACAATCTTTGATAAAATAGAAAAGAGCCATACATGGGAACTAGTACCAAGATCTCATGATAAAAATGTTATTGGGGAAAAATGGGTATTGAAAAAAAATTGAATGAAAATGGAGAGGTAATTAGACATAAAGAAAGACTTGTATGGAAAAGTTATGCTTAACATGAAGGAGTAGAATTTGATGAAACATTTGCCCCAGTAGACAAAGTTGAAGCCATAAGAGTGTTCCTTGCATTTTCAATATTTAAAAACTTTAAAGTATATCAAATGGATGTCAAATTTTCATTGCTAAATGGGGATCTAGAAGAAGAAGTTTATATTGAAAAATAGTCTTTGATACAGGTGATGAAGGAATTCTTTTTGGATACTCCTCTAGAAGCAAATGATATAAATTCTATAATAAAAGGCTTCAATTTTTTTTGAATGTATTGATGTTGTAATTGGTGAAGCATCCACAAGTACCAAAAGGGAAGCACCAGTAGATGACAAAATTGTTCCTACAACAAGCCAAAATGATGTAGGAGAGGGAATTAGTGAAGCACTAGAAGAAGGAATTGAAAGCATAGAAGAATCAGAAAAGATTTCTTCAAGGTATGTTCATAAAAATCATCCATAGTCTCAAATTCTAGGTTGAAAGGAAGCTAGAATAAAATGTAGAAGAAATCTTGTTGGAACTTCTAGTTATTTAACCTTAGTATCCACTATTGAACCTTAAAATGTAAATCACACAAGTAAAGATGAATGTTGGGTTAAGGCAATGAAATAAGAACTTGATATAATAGAAAAGAAGCATACATGGGAACTAGTGCCAAGACCTCATGATAAAAATGTTATTGGAACAAAATGGGTATTAAAATAAAACTGAATGAAAATGGAGAGGTAATTAGAAACAAAGAAAGAATCGTATGGAAAGGATATGCTCAACATGAAGGAATAGAATTTGAAGAAACATTTGCACCCGTAGACAGAGTTGAATCCATAAGAATGTTCCTTGCATTTTCAATATTTAAAAACTTTAAAGCATATCCAATGGATGTCAAATCTACATTTCTAAATGGGAATCAAATGTTCCTGAGAGTTCTTTGATACACAGTCTTTTCATGTGTTGTCTTGTGCCACCAAGTTTATTTTTCTATGAATAGAGGGTATATGACTTTCTAACTCTATGCTTCTATTGGTGAATTTTTTCGTTGATATTGGCATAATATTACTATAGATTGTGTGCTCACTTATACTTAGAGATGCATGATTATTGTGAATTTTTTTTATAGTTTTTGAGCGCTTTCTTAGATAGAAATGAATCTTATATGAAGTCTGTTAACGGTTACTTTATGTAAGGTTTATGTTATTTATAATATTTTTATTCATGGTGTTCATGTTATAAATGTTTTTTGATTATTTCCTTGTATTTATTGAAGTTCATGCATTCAATTGAGTATGTATCCCATCTTTTTCTAAAGTGAGCTCAACTCACATGAGCGACATCCAGTGCTGCATACTAGACATGATCCATAAATCAAATGGTGTAGGGTTTAGTTGGGATCCTACATCGGGGAGATCACATTTACTGTTGACAAAGAATTTCGGCTCATCAACGGATTTGGTGCTAGGAGGGCCTCATGGCATGTACCAGTACATTCCCTCACACCAAAAATTCCCATCGAGCTAGTAACCAACCTGGCCCCCCACCCCTCTCGAAATACCATACCATCCCTCTTTCGATTCACATTTCCCAAAGCCCCAGCAAGGGGTTTCCCAACCTCCCCCATTTGAATATGCATTGGAAGGACAAGAACTTCCTCTCTTTGAAGTCACCAATGAACAGTTCAGGGTCGTGTGCCTTATTGCTCGTCAGTTTGCCAGGGTTTTAAAGTGAATTCCTGCCACTAACTCCCTGTCCAACCCGCACACCTCCACACCTCATCACACATGTCAAGGTGTCTTGGTTAATTCCATATCACAGTTAATTGGGCTAGTGCTCAATGACTATGCAGATGCCTTTGAAAGTCTCTCCATCAAGGGGTTAGAAAGACCTCAACATCTGAAGGGGAAGATCTTAGTGGTATAATCACTAGAGGAAACCACAAACCATAATAGGGAGGAACACAGGGAAACAATCCATTGCCCCTAGTAGATACCCCTATGAACAACCACCCTTTGAGAGATAATATTGAAGGGCCCTTGGGGAAATGGACTGGGGATAATCTTAGATAACACATTAACTTCTACAATAATGAGAAGCCTCTTAGATTTCCTCGGAACCTGAGGAAGTTTGGGAATGTGAGAAACTCCTAGGACCTAGGACACCTCAGAGTTCCCAGGGAAATGGAAGGCACCCTCCCCACATTAGTAGGCAGTCAGGCACAGATAGTAACTTTGAGGGGAATACCAATCGCCCCCTTTTTCCTCCCCCATCGAGAGGCAACTTCCATCAGCCTTTGGCCTGGATGGCTCAATCCCCATTATGCATTTGAGTCCAACTCCATGACATGCCTCACCATCCTGAGAAACACCTCCCGAAATTCGATCCCGAGAAGGGAACCTTAGATGACGATCACATCAACAAATTATACTTACTAGCCTTGCAGATGATGAGAGTGTAACATGATGATGTGTCTTTTCACATTTTCCATCACACTTTCAAAAATAAGGTCACTACCTAGTATCGATCTCTGCCTATAGCTTCGATTCGAACATTGGAAGAATTATGGAAAACGTTCCTTGATAATTTTTTGGAAGATAAGATGCCTTCTATGCTCTTGACCAAGCTCAGTACGTTAAAGTACCATAAGGAGGAGAAGGTTAAATATTTCAACCAATGATTCACTACCATCTTGAATAAGTTCTTGAAAGGCATGGCTCTTGATGATTGCATCACCATCAATTATTACACTAGATCCCTTTTGTAGGACATTGCCATGTTCATTAAACTCAAGGATAAACCCACCTTAGTAGAGAACTTTGCACCAACTCTGGAAGTGGACAAATATTTGCTGTCTATAGGCACCCTCGAGCATGATTCATGAGATGAGACTAAACCGTCCACTAAGAAAAATCAAGCCTCAACTAGTAAGCCCAACGATAAAGACAAAGATTCCTTTGATTTCGAAGGGTTAGCTAAATGTTTAAAGCACTTGGCAGATTAGGTTTCTGAATTGGAAAGGAAGACTAGCGATTCTTCCTCAGGAGGGAAACCTACCATCCCTTTCTTTCAAAAAACAAACAATCCAACCGCTAAATCACCTTAGGGATGAAATACAAATTTTAATGTGGATTAGGAAAAGACAATTTCTACACTTTCTATGAGGCCTCTCATTCTGAAAAGACCTACCCTTATTGGCTCCACAATATGATTGTTGTAGTTATTGGGTTGTGTTATATTCTTTCCATGACTAGCCAATTGTGCAATAGGGGAGCAACAGCCCCCCCTATCTAGGGGGTTTAAGCGGGGTGGGTAGCCTCCCTCAACGGGTTCCGGGGTAGCACCCTGGGAATTTTTTTTTGGACCCTATATTAGGTGGGGCAAACCTACCTATGGTTTTGTGCATGGTTTTCACACATGGTTTTGGGTGTTATAGTTTTCGGTCCATGGTATTGGATGCTTCGGCATGTATATTTATGATTGTAACATTGAAAGGAACATAATGAAAAATCAATTTGGTAGTCTTGGTTTTGGGATCCAAGGGAAAATCTTTGTGTATGTGTCTTTTATGTGTTAAGCTCTCGCATTGTTTATTTCTGCGTTTTATAATTTGTATGCAGGTAATTTCTATACTTGGTTAAAACCTACATTTGGTACCAGAGCTATTTGGATTCAAGTGGATGCCCTTGTTGCTAAGGGATTTCGCTCGGGCCTGAGGTAGACCATGTTCAGTGGGAGATCTGTAGGATCAATTTTGATGGTGAAAGAAGATGGCGAGTAGTGGAAAGATAGAGATCAAGAAATTTGATGGTCAAAGTTTTGAGTTATGGAAACTCAGGATGGATGATCTGCTGGTAGATAAAGATTAGTGGATCATGTTAGATTGGGTACTAAACTAATGGGAGTGTCCGATGAAGAATGGAAGAAGTTGGATCAGAAGGCAAAGAGCACAGTACAATTGTGTGTCTTAGATTTAGTATTGCTAAATGTATCATGGGAAGCTATGGCTAAGGATTTGTGGGTCAAGTTAGGGACTTTGTACCAATCTAAGTCTCTCGTGAATAAAATGTTCCTACAGAAAAAGTTGTATAACTTGAGGATGAAAGATGGAGACTCAGTGACATAGCATATGAACACATTTAATACTATAGTAAGTCAGTTATTATCTATTGATAATTAAGTGCATCAATTTGTTGTGTTCTCTATGAGATTCGTGGGATAACCTGGTTATTGCAATAGGTAGCAATGCAACTTACTTGCAGTTTGATGAAATAGTCTCATCCTTGCTGAAGGAGGAGATGAGATGGAAAAATATGGAGAGACAGAATGTTGATGCCTTGTTTATACAAGGACGTTCCTAGAATAGAAACAAAAATAAGTCATAGAGTGGGAAATATAAATCTACAGGGAGATCCAAATCTCCAGGAAAACTTATAAAGGTGTGTTGGAAATGCGGAAAGGAAGGGCACTACAAAATGGAATGTAAATCTAAAGCTCCTGTCAAAGGAAAAAGATCTGATGATGCTCCTTCTACATAGGAAAAAACCACCTCAGATGAAGGTGGGGATGTATACTTGGCTTCTTCAAGTACACATGTAGATCATGATACATGGTTGATTGACTTAGGTGCATCCTTTCACTTCACTCCCCATAGAGAGTGGTTCTACAAGTATGAGAAATATGATGGTGGTGATTTCTTCTTAGAGGATGATAGGAAGGTTAAAATCGTTGGTCACAGAAAAGTAAAGTTGAAGTTGCAAGGTGGAAGGGTTAGAACACTTCCAGGTGTTCTACATATTCCTGCATTGGCCATAAATTTGATTTCTATAAGCAAGTTGGATGATGTAGGTGTAAAAACAGTGTTCGATAAAGACACTTGCAATATGGTTCAAGGAGCATTGGTATTGATGTGGGGAGTTCGGATTGGAACTATGTACAAGCTACAAGGTAGAACTATTATTGATGGGTGCAACAATTTTGTGGTTCCTAAAAGTGGAGCAGAAAATCTAGTCGTCTCTGGAGAAAAGATCATGCTATGACATCAAAGGCTTGGACATATTGGAGAGTAGGGCCTTCGAATACTTCATGGTAAATGTGTGGTAGAAGGTATGACTAATACCTCTCTGGATTTTGACTTATGTTAAAATTATGTATATGGGACACAAAATTGATTGAGTTTCCCTTTAGTGGTAAGAGGGTGAAACACATATTAGATCTTGTGCATAGTGATGTGTTTGGACTTGTGAAGTTTCCATCACTGGGTAAGTCTATGCACTATGTATCATTTATAGATGACTTCTCAAGGAATACATGGATATATTTCCTCAAGAATAAATTTTAATTCTTTGATAGCTTTAAATAATTTAAGCCTCTGGTGGAAAATTGTTAGGATATTCCCACACATAGGAAATAGTTAAGTTCAACTTGGTCTAGTATAGAGTTAGGTAAAGTGTGTTTCTTTACCGTTGTACATTTTGTAACTTACAATCCCCCAGTCACGATATGTAGTGATCCGACGGTTCATTCTCTCCTCGGTATTACCGACACTTGATCCGTGGCTTGACACCCGATTGGTCCATGAATTCTATTTAAAGCGCATGGAGGGTCATTTGTAGGTTTATCGTGCATGAGAGAAGCTTATGTAAATTTTCATTCTTTTATTAATAAATTGCCTGTAGTACCCACGTTAGCGGAGGCCGTGGACTGTTTCCCTCTCTTAGGGTTTTAACCACGTCAAAATACTGGTGTATTGATCTGTGATCTGTTTGTGAGCGGTGTCCTTTTGGTGTTCTATCTGAGGAACTTACCCTGTAAATTCCTACATGGTATCAGAGCTATTTGAGGGTCGCGTCCATTGGTGATCAAAATCTGAAGCTGGTAGAACTGCATGTGGCTGTCGTTTCCTAGATATACTGTTTCTGACTGCTTTCGGGCCGAGAGGATTGCTCTGTTGTGTTCAGAGCATCTGTTCCAGTGAGGAACCCCTTTCGTTTCATGCGAGAAGGTTTCCGGTAGCCCTATCTGCGTCATTTTTAAGATCTGGAGGTATAGAGTGTTTATCTGCAGTTTACTATTATTTTCTCTCTGGTTATTTCGGTTTCTGTTTATTTAGCCTTTTTTATTACTGGATCTATACCTTTCATTTCTGCGTATGCTCTTTGCCCTGCGACTGTGTGCGATCTGGGCAAATCAAAAACAGAAAGGAAGTTTTTTTTCTCTCATGCGTATGCTCTTTTCCCCGCACCTTAGTGTGATCTTGGAAAAACAGAAACATTGAGAAAAATATTTAGTTTCCGGCTAAATCTAACTTCAAGCCGTAAGGTTCGTTTTTCTTTGCATATTCGTATTGGGTTTTGTGTTTTTTGTTTTGTAGGAAAAAAGAGCTTTCTCAAGGCAAGCACGCAACCCAAGGCCCCCCCCCCTCTCTCTCTCTCTCTTTCTCTCTCTCAAATTCTTTGTATATCTCAATTGGTTCAAAGCTATTTTAAGAGAGTAGAGGTCTTGGGTTCAAATCTCCATTTTGTGGGGGCGTTTTTTTCATTCCCGCACATTCGCGCACTTTGCCGGCAACTTCATCAATTTTTTTTCAAAAAGCCATAACGTCTTCATCCGGAAGCCTTTTTCAGAGCCGTTTTTTTTAAAACAGCCTAATTTTTCGAGATCTATCCATTGGAACACTTACTTTCAACATCTTCAGCTTCATTTTTTTTCAAAATGGAAAGTCCATGCCAAGTCATTCTTGACAGCAATAACTACTTCCAATGGGCATCCTACATGGAAGATTACTTAGAAGTAAAGGTCTCTACAGAATAGCCACGGGCCAAGAGAAGAAACCAAAAGATGAAGACAAGGTTGCAAAATGGGAAAATAGACAAGATCAAGCACGTGGTTTGGTAGGGATGTCTATTTCTCCTGATCTTAGATTCCATATTGCAGAACTTGATACTCCTCATGAAGCATTGGAACAAATCACTAAAGTTTTTGGGATTAAAAATGAAATTAGAGCCCATAAACTTGAAAATGAGTTGCTTATATTGGATCCTAATAATTTTTCTTGCATTGAGGATTTCTTGTCCAAATTCAAGACCCTTAGATATCTCTTGGAAGGTGTTAAGGTTAAGAAAGAAGATAGTAACCTTATTTATTCCATCCTTACTAAGTTGGGACCAGCCTACTCTGTATTTGTTTCCACTTTCCATTCTACAAGGGAAGCTTTCATTTGTCAAGGAAAAGACTACAAGGCCCCTTCCTTTGACTCTTTTTGTGATTCTTTAATAAGAGAACAAGAAAAACTCTTACACCTTGGTCTTCTTAATCTTGAAAACTCTTCCAAGAAAGCGTTAGCCGCCCAGCAGCAACCAAATTTAAAGAATCCTAAGAAGTCATATCCTAAAAAGAATGGTCCTAAACCAAACAAGGGTCCTAAGCAAAATCAGTCTCAAAATGAAAGATCATTTCAGCAAAATGATAAGACCAATAAAAACAAATGGAAGAAGACTGATAGACATTGTAACTTTTGTAATCGAGATGGCCACTTAGAATCTAAATGTTTTAAGAAGATGGAAGCCTTGGAAGCCGCCATGAAGAAACATAACATCCATGTGGAGCATTCTTCTACTTCAACTTCAACTTCATCTTCAGGAATGGCACTTTCTGCATGTCTTTGTCAATCATCTCAGTCTGGTTATGCATTAAATGTATCTTCTTCTTCTCATTCTCATGAGTGGCTCATTGATTCTGGAGCCTCTTATCACATGTCCAAAAACAAAGCCATGTTTTCTTCTTTACATGATTGTAACACCAAAAATATATATGTTGGTGATGATAGATCTCTTAATGTTTTAGGGACTGGAATTGTTCATCTAGACAATGGTCAGTTTAATGATGTATTATGTGTTCCAACCTTATCCAGCAACCTTCTATCTGTATATCAGATAACTCATTCAGGTGAAGGTAAAATTGTTGAATTTTCACCTCATGATGTTGTAATCAAGGATCTAAGAGATCCAAAACAGATTCTAGCTACTGGTATTGCTGATGATTCCACAAGGTTGTATAAGTTTCACAACTTTGGGTCATCAAATCTTCCCTCAGTATTTGTTGCTCATAATGATGAAGTGAGCAAACTTTGGCATGAGCGATTTGGTCACTTAAACTATCGCTCCCTTCAGCATCTATGTAAAAAAAATATGGTGACAGGTCTTCCTATGGTATCTTGCAGAGATGGTGTTTGTTCCGGATGTGTACTCGGAAAACATCATCGGGACAGTTTTGAAAAACGTGCCTCTTGGCACGCCTCCGCCCCTTTACAGCTTGTGCACAGTGATTTATGTGGTCCACTTCCTGTTGCTTCATTCTCTGGCTGCAAGTATTTCTTAACTTTCATTGATGATTTCTCCAGACGCACTTAGGTATACTTCTTAAAACTCAAGAGCGAAGTATTTAACACATTTTTGGCCTTCAAAGCCTTTGTTGAAAAACAATCTGGACATCAAATTCTTAAGTTAAGAACTGATAGTGGTGGAGAATATGTTAAAAACACATTCATCAACTTTTGCACCGAAAATGGAATTCAAATGCAACATACTGTTCCATACACTCCACAACAAAATGGTGTAGCTGAAAGGAAAAAATCGCACCTTAAAGGAAATGGCTAATTGTATGCTGCAATCTAAAGGACTCAGTCTTAGTTTTTGGGCCGAAGCAATTAATTGTGCAAATTATATAATAAATCGCACTCCTACTAAGGTTCTAAAGAATATCACTCCAGAAGAAGTTTGGAGTTCCATTAAACCAGATGTAAGTCACTTTCGTATTTTTGGAAGTGAAGCATGGGCCCATATTCCAGATGAAAAGCATAAAGCTTTAGAACCTAAGAGTGAGAAATGTACTTTTGTTGGATATTCTGAAGATGTAAAAGTTTATAGACTTATTCCATTTAAGTCCAAAAATGTTATCATTAGAAGAGATGTAAAATTTGATGAAAATAAATCGGCCTGCGAGCCTAGTCGGGCGGATGTGCCACCTCTTCCTATCTCTTCTACTTTTGAAAACATTTCTTCTTCAGATGATGAAAGTGAGGATGACAATCCTCCCCCACCTTATCAGGATCCTAAACTTCTAAGATGGGTCCGTACTACTCGGGATGCAGCAGGTGATCTTGCCGGTGATCCTACAGATCAGCGACGTACACGTTCTCAGTTTGAAAGAGCCTCTTCTTTACTGGCTCAAGCTCCAGTAAATCATTATCCTGACACTTTTGCAGAAGCTTCAGGCCATCCACATTGGGAAGCAGCTATGAATGAAGAATATCATTCATTGTTGGCATATGATACATGGGATCTTGTTCCTCTACCAAAGGGACGCAAACTTGTTAGATGTAAATGGGTTTACAGAACCAAGTATGGACCAGATGGGAAAGTTGATAAACATAAAGCTCGTCTTGTTGCTAAGGGCTTTTACCAGGTTGAAGGCATTGACTACA
>APFE031505245.1:115185-153021 GCA_000404065.3 Pinus taeda
GTCACGATATGTAGTGATCCGACGATTCATTCTCTCCTCGGTATTACCGACACTTGATCCGTGGCTTGACACCCGATTGGTCCATGAATTCTATTTAAAGCACATGGAGGTTCATTTGTAGGTTCACCGTGCATGAGAGAAGCTTATGTAAATTTTCATTCTTTTATTAATAAATTGCTTGTAGTAACCAAGTTGGCGCAGGCCGTGGACTGTTTCCCTCTCTGAGGGTTTTAACCACGTCAAAATACTGGTGTATTGATCTGTGATCTGTTTGTGAGTGGTGTCCTTTTGGTGTTCTGTTTGAGGAACTTAACCTGTAAATTCCTACAAAAACTAGACAGAGAAGAAGATAAAGGTGCCAAGGACAAATAATGGTGGAGAGTTTTGCAGCAATGAATTTGAAGAATTTCGTAAGAAGTGTGGTATAGCATGACAAAAGACTACTCCATACACACTTGAGAAAAATGGAGTTGTAGAAAGAATGAACAAGATGTTGATGGAAGGGGTAAGAAGCGTGCTCAGTGGTGCCAGGTTAGGACAAGAGTTCTGGGTAGAGGTGGTGGAGATAGCATGTTACGTGGTCAATAGTTGACCTTCATCAGCATTGGAGGATAAGAATCGACAAGAGGTATGGAATGGTAAGAAACCCTCTCTTTCACATCTGATGGTATTTGGATGTGATTCATATGTACATTTTCCAAAGGAGAAAATAACAAAGTTGGATAGTAAATCTAAAAGGTGCATCTTTATTGGGTATAAGAATGGTTTAAAGGGTTATAAGCTTTGGAACCTAGTAAGAAGGAAGGTTGTGTACAACCGAGATGTGATATTCAGAGAGGTGAAAAATGTTATTAAACATAAAGTCCCATCAAAGAAACCTAAGAAGATATAGTTTGAGCTAAAGGAGGAAGAATCAGACTCTACAGTAGAAGAGGGATCAGAAGATGAAGAGCCACAAACTCTGGTTGTGAGAAGATCAGTTCGAGAAAGAAGGCAGCTAGAAAGGTATAGTCCATCTGCTTTCTATTCAAATTATTCTTTATCTATTACTAATGATGATCCTAGAACTATGAAGGAATTAGTAGATTTAGAGGATGGAAAACTCTTGAAATAGGCCATGGTTGAGGAAATGACATCTTTGCACAAAACTGAGGCTTGGGATCTGGTGGAATTGCTGGTTGGAAGGAAACCCATCAGAAAAAAATGGTTGTTCAAGGAGAAGACAAATTCAGATGGAAAGGTGGAGAAATACAAAGCTTGGTTGGTAGAAAAATTTTATTCCCAGGTGCTGGGAATTGATTTTGGTGATATTGATTCTCCTGTTTCCAAGGTAGCTTCTATTAGATTGCTTTTATCTGTTGCTACTGTTTTTGATTTTTACGTAGAACAGATGGATGTGAAGACAACATTTCTCCATGGGGATCTAGAAGAGGAGATCTACGTGAAGCAACATGAAGGCTTTGCGGTGAAGGGTAAGAAAGAACTGGTATGCAAGTTAAAGAAGTCTTTGTATGAGATAAAACAATCACCAATGATGTGGCATCAGAAATTTGATACATTTATACGGGGACTTGGCTCGACCCGAAGAAAAGGAGATCACTATGTATATTTTAAATTATTTGGTGACCATGTTATTTATCTAGTCTTGTATGTGGATGGCATGTTTTTGGTTGGAAATGACAAAGAAATTATCTAGGATTTGAAGACCCAATTGTTCTCCAAATTTGACATGAAAGATCTTGGTGTTGCAAACTATATTTTAGGCATGGAAATTAAAAGAGATAAGGAAAAGAGGAAGATCTGGTGAAACCAGAGGAAGTATGTTTAGACAATATTGTAGAGGTTTAATATGCAGGATAGTGGACTAGTGAAGGTTCCTATTCCTGTATGTGTAAAGTTATCTATTGAAAAGTGTCCCAAGACACAAGAAGAGGAAGAGGACATGTCTAGTGTTCCATATGCAAGTGCAGTTGGTAGCTTGATGTATTCGATGGTCTGTACTAGACTAGACATTGCACATGCAATGGGCGTATTGAGCAGGTTTATGCCAAAACCAGGGAAGGAGAATTGGACAATAGTGGAGCGGGTTTTCAGGTATTTGCATGGAAATAGTGATTATGGTTTGTGCTACCAAGGAAGACCAGGATTGGACAGAGTTTTGGATATTCATGGCTTTGTTAATGTAGACTAGGCTGGAGATATGGATTAGAGAAGATCTAGAAGTGGGTATGTGTTTAACCTATTTGGAGGTGAAGTCAGTTGGATGAGTAAGAAACAATCTATAGTGGCACTATCAACTACATAAGCAGAATGCATGGTAGCCACTCATGCAAGCAAGGAAGTAGTTTGGTTGTAGAGATTGTGTTCAAGTATGGGGTTAGTACGGGGAACTATAAGGATAAACTGTGATAGCCAAAGTGCAATGTTCTTGGAAAATAACCCTACTTACCATTCAAATGCAAAGCACATTGATGTTTAGTATCACTTTGTGAGGGATATGATAGAAGACAAAAACATGTTGCTGGTAAAGGTGGACACTCTAAAGAATACTACAGATGCATTGACAAAATCTATGAGCTCTAAGAAGTTCTCTTGTTGTAGAGAAATAATGGGCGTTGTAGGTATGGATAAATGACTAAGCTATGCTCTAGCCCCTTGTGGAAAGAAAAAAATAAGTGGCAGAATGTTGCGTTGTGTTATATTCTTTCCATGACTAGCCCCCCCTTCATTGTGCTGATTGCATAGTGGAGGGACGGAAGCCTCCACTATCCAGTGGGTTTGAGGGGAGTGGGTAGCCCACCTCTACGGGGTCTAGGGCAATGCCCCAGGGAAATGTTTTTTGGACCCTATATTAGGTGAGGTGAACCTACCTATGGTTTTGTGCATGATTTTCGCACATGGTTTTGGGCACAATGGTTTTTTGTCCATGGTATTTGATGCTTTAGCATGTATATATATATGTATTGTAACATTGAAAGGAGCATAATGAAAAGTCAAACTAGTAGTCCTGGTTTTGGGATCCAAAGTAAAATCTCTGTGTATATGTGTTTTATGTGTTATGCTCTCTCATTGTTTATTTTCTGTGTTTTAGAATTCATATGCAGGTAATTTCTATACGGGGTTAAAACCTACAGTAGTATCCTAGCTCTTGGAAGATCAGACTAGGGGAGAGAAAGAGGAGGAATCCAATGATCTAAAAGATGAAACCACGCCCCCCAATGATTATTCTCCGTCCACCATGCTAGATTTTGAAGTCATTTGTGGAGGAGATGTTCTCAACATTCAAGAATCCATTGTAGGAGACACCCCTCCACTGAAGCCTCCAAAAAGTTACAGCCTCAACAGTAAGGGGTGTATGTTAGACTCCATCTTGGAATAAAATAAAAGGGCTCTGCTAAGAAGAATCCTTCCACCTAGCAAGAATAGCCAGCCATCGACCCCTTCCCCTGAGGGGTCACTTGGTCAAATCCCCAAGCATTCACTGACGAGTGGAAAAGGAGGTACCTTCATACTTGAAAGCTCGACTTGGTACAGCTAAAACCACCTTGTCCCTGTAAACCTCTCTAGAAGACATTTTATCCATGGACTTGGAGTATAATATCATTGAACACATGAAGAATATGCGAGCCAACATCTCGTTGCATGAGCTGGCCAAGTTGACTAGCAAGCGTGAGTTGATCGTCAAAAATTTTGTGCCTCTTCTATAGCCTCGAAGCCTTCCTTGCTAGCCAAGAATAACTCCTCAAGTCAATCTCAAGTTGTGATTGACCTTCAAGCCATTGAAAATTCCACAAATGCAAACTCGAGAGGTTCAACTCCTCCTTTCCTTCTGACCTTCGAAATCTTTAACTATAATGTGCACAGTTTCCTCATTAACATTGGCACGTCATCCAATGTCATGCCCTAGTCGATATGCAAGAAACTAAAAATCCAACCCGAGAAAACATATGTTAAGATCATTTAATTGGATAGGCCCCAAGTCTTGGCTCTCAATGAATTGAGTAACATGATAATCAGATTGTCGTCCAATTCTCAGGTGCATCAGTGCATCAACATAATTGTGGCTGACATCCTAAAAGCCTATGGGTTACTCCTTAGTAGGGACTAGTCTAGTCAACTCCAAGGCTACTTTGCCAAAAACTCGTCCCACTTATGGTTATCCTATAAAGGAAAGAATAATCGAATCAAAGTAAACATTGAACCTTCCATGAAACACACTATCACCATTCTCGAAGGCACTAATAAGCTGATTAGCTTCACTCAAGAGGAGCTAAGTGTGTGCTTTATCAAGACATTGATGGCTTGTTAACAATCCAAATCCTCAACCATTCCCCCTAGTACCCATCTAGAGCTCCCATCACACACCCCAGTCGATGAAAATGAAATTTTCACTCTAAATATGTGTACTCCATACCTGCCCATTATCAATGATGAAATCTGGACATTATATTATGATGGGTCCAAGACTCATGATGGTGCTGGAGCTGGTTGCATCCTCGTGGATCTCAGAAGGAACATAATTTTGATTTCTTATAGGTTGACATTCCAATGCACCAACAACCCCGTATAGTACGAGGCATTGATCCTTAGCCTCAAGAAATATATAGATCTAAAAGATAAGTGTGTGAAGGTAATCGATGACTCTAAAATCATTACAAGATAGATACGAAACAAAATTCAATGTTTGTCACTACACCTAAATAATTACCAGCAAGAGGTATCACACCTGATAAGTTATTTTAAATATTTTAACAATATTTTTGTTCCTAGATTTAATAGTGTCATTGTTGATACTCTAGAAAAATGTAGTGGCCAGATTTATACCCCTTAGGGATGGTTTTTCAATTTAAATTGTGTATAAGCCAGTTGTCCCTGCTAATATAACTAACCTATGCATTTTTAGTGATGACCAATAGATGTTGGAATTCATGATGAACATGAAAGTGTTTAAAGATGCAACCATCAAGAAGGAAGAGCATGAAGGGTCCTTGTAGGAAGGGGTGGAATCACGTAAGGGTAACCTCATACCTAAAGGAGTGGTCATGCTAGAAAAATTATTTGATCTACATAGCTGCTTCCAGAGCCTGCCAAATACCAAGACATTAAGTTCCATTATTTTGAATGAACAAATCAACCTTGGAACTGAGTCCTACCCCAAATTTGGCAACATAGAATACGGATGCTCCTTTGAGGAAATGCAATATTCCATCAACCTTTCTAAGAGGTATCACACCATTTTTTCTTGGACATATGATGACCTAAATACATGATACGTGGATCATCTAGCATGTAATTTATACCAAAGAAGGGGTTAAACCATTTCAGTGGAAGTTGAGGAAAGTGCATCTCGTGTTGGAACCCCTCATTCAAAACCTGGAACTGAAGAAGCTATTAGATGCCCACATTATCTTTAACATTAGACATTATACGTGGGTGTCGAACCTTGTCCTAGTATGAAAAAAGTATGGAGAAATCTGTTTATGCATCGATTTCTGAAACCCTAACTGGGCATCAAACAAAGGAAATTACCCAATCCCCTATGTGGAAAAGATCCTCCAAACTGTATCGAGGCCAGAAGTATCTTCCTTCCTTGATGGCTTCTCCAGCTATAAGCAGGTCCTAGTAGCCGAACTAGACTAGATTAAAACAACCTTCATGATGAATTGGGGAACGTTCACATTCCATCACATGCCTTTTAGACTTATCAATGTCAGGGAAACACTCCAAAGAGCAGTAGACATTGCTTTTAGGGGTTCAATGGGCCAAAGTGTGGTGGTTTACCTTGACGATGTCATTTCCTTTCGAAAAGAAGGTTTGACCACCTCCACCATATGAAGAATATTTTCTAATAGTGCTAGAAATATGGGATTTATCTTCACCCTAAGAAAAACATATTTGCAGTTTCCATAGGAAATCTCCTTGGGAATATCATCACGAAAGATAGAATCAGTTTCAATCGTGATCGCATGAAATTTATAGCACAGATTCCTCCTCTGAACAACAAAGAAGGTATGCGATCTTTCCTTGGTAAAATTAATTTCCTTTGCAAAATTATTTCAATTTTTACCAAAATTGTTAAGCCATTGCAGAACATGATCAAGAAAGATTCAGTGTTCAAATGGAGCCAAGATGAAAAGGAGTCTTTCGATCGAATCAAGAAATCTATCACTGAGGCCCCTTCACTTTTCAACACTGACTTCAGCAGGGATTTCATCTTATACACTTTTGCCTCAGATTCATTCTTGTCTGTAGTCCTCACACAAAAGGATAGAAACAATGATGAACGTCCTATATATTTCATGAGTGCAGGATTGTAATGTGCGGAATTTAATTACCATGACATGGATAAGAAAGCGTATGCGATGTAAAAAGGAGTGAAATATTTCAGATCATACATTCTCAAGAACCACGTCATAGTAATGGTTATGCACCCTACTATCAGGTCAATCTTCATGAAACAAGATTTGGGTGAGAGGAGAGCCAACTAGATAACTTCCCTCCAAGAATATGATTTGGAGTTCAAACCCTCACACATAGTGAAAGGGCACGAGCTATGATAACTAACCAGTAAAGCCACATATCAACAAGGTGAGGAGGCAGAGGGTTAGCAGCATGAGATCGAAATGTACCAGAATGAACTAACTAGCTCCCATGACCCCTCGTCATGGTACTTTGACCTCAAGAAATACCTAGGGAAAGGGATTGTATTGCCTACTTTGTACGCAAAGTAGAAGAGAGCAATAAGGATCAAATTTGTTTCATATTAAATGGTTTAAGGTAACCTTTTAGAAAACACCAAATCAACGTGCTACTCAGATGCTTGGAATATGACAAGGCCCAACACATATTGAAAGATTTGCACGATGGACCAGTAGGGGGCCACTATACTGGTGATACCATCGCCCATAAGATTATGCAAGAAGGGTTCTACTAGACCACACTCTTCAAGGATGTGTATGCTTATGCTCAGAAGTGCCCCATCTCTCAAAGGAACCCAAGAAGCCAAGTTCAGTCATCTTCCACTCTCGAACCCATAGCGGTAGAAGAGCCTTTCCAGCAATTGGGGCTGGATGTCATTAAAGAGATCATGTCAAACTCATCAAAGAAGCACAAGTATATACTCACATCCACTGACTATTTCACTAGGTGGGTTGAAGAAATTCTTTTACAGAAAATCAACGATGATAAGGTAACATCTTTCATCAATCAATATATCATGGCTAGGTTCAGTGTCCAAACTTCACTTGTGTTTGATAATATATTTTTCGTATTTAAAGTTGTATGATTTTTCTTTGGAGAATAAAATTGTTTTAAAACATTCAACCAACTATTACCTTGATGGGAATGGCCTAGCAGAATCTACAAATAAAAACCTCGTCTGCATCCTTAAGAAAACCATGTTCTCCCACCAAAGAAATTGGCACAATGCCCTCAGTAATGACTTGTGGGCCGACCTAGTTACACACAAACCATCACTTAGGACATCCCCCTACTTTATGGTTTATGGGAAAGAAGCCATCCTACCACCGAACCTCTACTTCTTTGCCCTCCAATTGTCACAATAATTATAAGGCTCCCCTTGCCCACCATTAAAAACCACATCGACACACTCCTTAGATTGGAACAGGAGAGACTAAGGACCAAAGAGAGGTTTTTCATTCACCAAAACCAAATTAAGAGGTGTTTTGACAACAAATCCACAGGAACCCATGAATTTTGTGTAGGAGACCTAGGACCAATGAGGACAAGGGAAAACACAGCAAATTCCAAGCCATATGGATTGGTCCTTTCCAAGTCAGTGAGAAAGTTGGCCATCATACTTATAAGTTGCAAACTCTGGGAGGGCGGGTTGAATCCTTTCCTGTGAATGGCCAAGATCTCAAATTCTACTTCACCTAGCGGCCCTCATGGCTACTAACACACCTTGTATTATAGATCCCTTTTGTTCTTTCTTTCACATTAGTTTGTCTTTATAGTTCTCTTTTGATTTTTGTTTTTCCTTGAATAAAAGTTTGGGATGTCAGATTGAGGTTGAAGTGGCCCTGCACTCTCGTTCAGATGGTTTCTCTATGGTACCATCTTTTTACCGAACCTTAAGTCGCAACCAAAATATTAAAAATTACCATAGCGGGGAACTTGATGTCATACATGGTCCCCTATCTCATGCTGACCTATCCCATCAATTTACTCTGCCTTGATGTTCTATCTCAACCATTAGCTCAGGAGTGGGGGGAAGCTGAAGAAAACTCTTTGGGCATACACATATTTCGGGAAAACAATAAGGTGTATGAAAAATAAAAAACAACCTCTTTGCAAATCAAATAAGTTGGGATCCCTCATCCACCCAAGCTAGCCTTACATAGCCACATGAATAAGTGAAAATAGGCACAAATAAATAAGTGCCAATGAGCACATCAATTAACTAATAAGGGCCAAATGACTAAGAAAGGCTTGCTACATAAAGTGGTGAAGCAATGACTTTGCTGGGGTATTGTCCAGGCTCTCTCACAGCGAAGCAATGTTTAAGATTTCTAGGTAGTGACTCTGTTGGGGTACTGTTCAAGCTCGTTGGTAGCAGAGAAACACCAGACTACCATAAATATTATAACAAAAATCTTTAAATCTCATATCATTACTTCAACTTCCTTTCCTCCCCGAAATACCATGAATTGATATCATTTTGTGTGTGTTAAAGGCCTAATTTTTAGCAACGAGGGATAGTTGACCAATGTTAAGGGGGGACTCAGAATCATCAGCGGGACCCACAAATCTATGAAACAACACTCTTTGATGTCCACCTTAAGCTAGGCCATAAGACATCTCGAGATCCTGGAATCCTCCCATGTGAATTGCCATTTGTTGTAGTCGCCGCAACAACCCCTCCAAAATTTCCCACTCTTTGAAATTTAGGATCCCCTTTACATTTTCAAGAATTTCCTCCCATCCTTAGAGTTTGTTCAAGACCTCAAAAAACTAGAAAATTCTCAAAAGAACCTAAGTCTCTTCCTCACTAGCCAAGTTAAGTCCTTAATTAGGTCTAAGTCATCTAGTCACAACATCATGATGTGACCTTTTCTTCTCCTACGACTTGTGTGACCCATGTGGCCTTGCCAACTCGTGGAGTCATATAGGTCGATTCAGTTAACCTTGTGAGATTCAAGACCATCCTGACCTATGTGACCATGTGACCAGGAAGTTGCTAGGTCGGAGAGGTTGCAAAGGCATAATCACCCAACCATATGACCTAGTGACCTTTGGGTCACAAAGTTGCATAAGTCACACAATTCTTGAACTCAGGCCTTGCGACCTATGCAACCCCCTCACGTGTGAATAAAGTTCTATATAGTGACCTTGACCTGCTCATTTGTAACGTTTGTTTGGTCACACGAAAGGCAGGGAGGCTCTACGACTAGGTGAGACACACGATTTCTCCAGGTAGGTGACCTTTATGCTTCCTGAGTAATCCTTGTTTCCATCCATATATCATCATCCTCAGCCCCGACCCGGAAAATTCCAATCTTAGGGGATTTGTTTCCATAATTTTATCTATTTTCCCCCATAAGTCTTGACTGGATGCCTCTTTAGCTTCGTGATCCTCCATCACTTTCCCTCATGCCTATTTGTGGCTCTGAGCTAACCTTCTTCCCCTAGAAGATGAGCCATTTGACACTAAGCAGTTCCAGAGACCCCTCTAAAGCCACATTCATCTCCTCAACTCTTCCAAAACACAAGTCATGTGTCCTAAGACCGCGATAGGAAAATTTATGTGATGTGTGTGACCCATGACCCTTGTGACCTTAGGTTCGACGACCTCACAACCTATGACCTTTGCAATCGTCATGACCTATAACCTTTGCGACTTTGCACCCTGAGGCTTAACCTACCCAGTTGCTATGTTGCAACCTACTGTGGGACACCTACAACTTGCAAAAAAACCCTTGCACAACCTTTGAAAGCTATTGTTTGTCTTTAGAACTATCTTTTATTCTCACATCGTCTCTCTCATCATGGGATTGTTTGTTCAATATGCCAGGTGACGTGGATCTCGACTACATCTGCATATCCTCTATCGAAGATGAGATTTCACTTCCTACTACGAAGTATGCCCATAAGAGATCTAGCAGTAGTTCACAGGAACTTCATTAGTACGAGGAATCCCCTATCTACAGAGAGACACCCTCCAACATTAATAAAAGCATGAGGCTTTCTTGGAATGACATTTACGAGGCATTCGCCAAGCTAGACATACCAGAGACCCAGGAGTACTTCTCTATGTACCTAAATCTCAAGAGGTCCAAGCTCCACAAGATAGCATCACACCCTCTAGCTTTCCCATGTGCTGAAACCATTGTATGGATCATTCAAAGCACAAACACAGATTCATGGAAAATAATGGACCATACTAGTGCATTGTTAAAAACAATCTCCTCTACAAACATTGCTAATTACTACGAGCTCCTTGATAAACAAGAAACTTTCAACACTTAGTGGCTCTCCAGCTTCGTGACTCATACCAAAGACATCCTTAGGGAATGGGAGAAAGACCCATCCAAGTTTTGGTTTAGGATGGTTTAGGTCTACAAGACAGATGGGTTGAGGAAGGTTTATCAACTGATCACCTCCGTGATGAACCACCTGTACAGGAAAGGAGGCCATGATGTTTCCATGATACATGGGTCCATATCATGTCCATTGTTAACACCCGTGGAACAATTTTAAATTGGGCTAACATTCTCGTGTTGGCCTTAAGGACGAACATCATCGTAGCAAAGAAGCTGGAGCAAGATCACCCACAAGAATTCTATATGGACTCATACCTTCTAGAAGCAATTTGTGCAAGGTGCCAGTTTGAAAACTGGAGCTACAATTGGGATATGTCTATAGCAAGCCCAGTGCACCATCATTATAACATTTTTAGGGACACCACCTATAAGGGTATGTTGGATGTCCATTCTAAGTATTTTATTTACCCATTATGTGGGTGACTGTTTAGAGAAGACTCGCCTTGTATGTCGAAGAGGGACATGGAAACTATTGTTCTGTTGGCACATTGGTTCTCAATCCAAGAGGGTATATTTATTAGAATTTTTGGTTCCTATATGGCCCCGCATGTTCTTCCTATGTTCGTCATAGATAAACTGCTTTTGCAGGAAGTGTGTTACGAGATGATGCAAAGGTTTCTCGAAAGTACTAAGAAAAGGGAACAAGAAACCATTGCCATCTTTCCTTCATGTCATTGGAGCCTATGTGTTAGAGAACTTCAAGTAAGTAGAGTTGAAGGCTAAAGCCTTAAAGTTGAGTTACTTTATAACCTTGAACTATTGCACATATGACCCCGAGAAAATTGTAGCTACTCACTGCAAGAGAGAAAATTTTAATTGGTCATATTTTCATTCCAACCAAGATCATGAAGACAGTGTCAAGAACTGGTATAATCCTACTAGGGAACTCAACCCTAGTGCCAATAGTTTTCAAGATTGATCTTGATTATGCTCACTTTTCTCACACAAGTGCCTCAAGATCTTGATGGAGCTCATTTTTTTCTTTAACACGTCACAACTTCGTAGGTGGTCCTACAATTTTGAAAATATTGTTCCCTTGCACCTAGCCATCTCATCAACCATTAGTCTTTAATACCATGTTAGAATTACTAAGAGAAATATTTTCTAGCAACAGAAGAGAAGACATAAACACAATGTTTATCCCCTAAAACCCAAATCTTCAGAAAAACCAACTAATAAAATGTTTGATGTATCCCTTGGCCAAAACCAACCAAGTGAGCCTACACCATTCACATCCCTACCCCCTAGAAATGAAGTCCTCCCAAGTCTTTTAAAGACTTCATTACATGCAATACATGGGCAAGTAGAACCGCCTGCCTAAAACCAACATTATTTAAACGAGGGCTTTGAATCTTTCACTAAGTTTACCTAAACATACAACCTTGTCACAACAACCCTCAATCCAAACAGGATCTTTATCTCTTCTAACCTCTTGAAAAGTTTGTGTGGTAATGACATTTAATTTTTTTCTAAAGTTTATGAAATATCATAGGAGACAGAATTTATTATTGCACTGCTGCTACTTAATGATCTAAGAATAATAAAGTGATCTATAGTGGTATGGTATCTATGAAACCCAACAAGGCTTTTAGCTCCTTTATCATGGCTTTATATGCATAATCTAGTTTCATTTCCCAAATTAATTCCATACAATTAGGACAAAGTGGGAGCAATCATAATGGCCTTATAATTAGACGGAATTCCTTTATCTCCAGATTTAAGAATAGGTATATGAGGTTTTATGTCTAAGGTCTCGGAAAACCTTGCTTCACTACAAAATCTAAGAGCTTTTGTGTGTAAGGGATGACGATAGTCCCTTCAATTTTAAAATTTCGAGGTTCACTACAAAATTTGAGAGCTTTTGTGTATAAGGGATGGTAGTGGTCCTTGCAATTTTATAATTTTGAGCTTGGTAGGCTTATCTTTCATTTTCGTAGCAATATGCCACTTAACCCTAAACTCTATGTGTGCTAAAACAAATATTTCACCCTTTATAAGAATTTTCGAAATACATGGATGATATTAAGAGATTCATGGAGATTCTTAAAATATGAATTCCAGTCCTTTAAAAAAGTATTATTTTATTTAATTTAGAAAATTAGAATTTTCTTCCAAAATATTCAAAGATGAAATATGGAAAATTACCACACTTACAAATTATTACAACACCTTTTTTAATAAAAAAACTTTATATATTTTTTACATCTAAAAAATACATAAATGAATGTAATTCCATAACTACAATGATGTAAGTATTAAAATTCCATCATCATAACAAGCTTTCATGAAAAACTTATAATGTTAGATTATAAGCACTGCAAACTATAAAATTCCTTATAAATACAAATTATATAATAATTATTATAATTTGTAATATTTAAATTTATTAATTATTCTACGTGAAAAATCAATATCAGAACATTAAAATAAAATTAGATTTAATAACCCAATCATAAATATATATTTATGATTGTTTTAAACAAATTATTATTTTTTAAATAAAAAAAAACCTTTACCATCACATTACTTCCCAAGTAATTGCCCCAAATAATTGTTTAGAAGCCCCTTCATGCGAATTAAGTTAACACTAATCAAGTTAGTTAAATATTAACTACAAAAGCCTATTTATTCACCTAGCCAGAAAGGGCAAAAAGAAAGTTTAGATTTATAAGGAACCATTATAATGTTGCCCTAAATTCGTAGAAATTGGTTACCCTTGGAGGGAGATTTCATATTTAAATAAATATAGTGAGTTGAACAAATCGCAACGGTTACATGGTAACAATATAAATGAGATGACTAGCTTCATACTCATTTTATTGAATCACCTGTGGATTGGAGTCAAGAGAACTATTCTGTGATTGCGGGTGAGAAAGAGTCATTGCAGAGGGGCCTCTGAACAGATCTGCAGTGTATTTCTATTTTTTTTCGGCAATTTACTGAATAAGTCCAGCATGGATAGGTTTGAGAAACTCCACAAGGTAGGAGAAGGCACTTATGGAAAGGTGTACAAGGCAAGGGACAAGAGGAGTGGCCAGCTCGTAGCTATCAAGAAGAGTCTCATTGAAGAGCCGGATGAAGGCATTCCTTCCACCTCGCTTCGTGAAATTTCGATCCTGCGATTGCTCTCCGAGAGTATTTATGTTGTCAAGTTAGCTATTTTTCTTGCCTCTGAACCAGATTTTTCAGTCTTTTGCCCATATTTAGCAACTGTCTATTGCCCATATTTAGCAACTAGTGATGAAATTATTTTAATTATGTTTCGCATGGCATTTGAATCCCTGGATTCTGAAAGTACCCCATGATCTGTTGCATAATCAGAAGGCTTTACTTATGCTATAACTATTGTATCTTTTTAGCCTATTACTTTCAAATGGGTGCTTGCTTGTTCTGTTATAATGGCGATAGTTTAATCCATATTTTATCTATCTTGAAATTCCACGCGGTTCATGTGTGCGCCTACTATGGGTGCGTTAAAGCGAAAATATTTTGTTTTTTTCCCTGCTGCATGCTGTGGTGGTGCAAGCATCTTACAGAACGAGGATCTATATATCTCAAGGCTCCCAACTTTTCTTCCCTCACAATCCTCTCCAGGCTCTTGAATTTATTTCCACCTTCAGAGTTTCCCACTTTCTATTTCTATTTCTGTAACCATTTAGCATTCAAATTGATCACCGTTATTCCCCTTCATGGACGCTTCTGGCCCCTCCTCCTCCACTGCTGCTTATCCTTTATATAACGAAGAGGACAAAAGGAGTTTATGTTGAGGTCGTCAAACGTGTGGTGGAACTAATGGCCGAAAAGACACAGTTGTTTAGATGACAAGATTAAAGATTTTGAAACTACAGTATTAGCACAGCAACGCACAGGAGAAGTTCAGGTTGTGGGCATAGTTGGCTTAGAGATTTTCTATAGGCGGAGTCGGGAAAATGACTTTGGCAAAAGAGATTTTCTATAGAAAGCATTCCTACTTTTTATCAGTTGTAAATGCAAGAATCTTTACTTCTCTTCATTTTCGGGATGAGGCAACGCATTGGACTCGTTTTTTGGGGTTTCAGGAGAGTGCCGTCACTTCTCTCACTGACTTTGGGGGAAGCAGGTCAAGTACCTGCAACGCCACCCCTCCGTCCCAACCAAGCACAGAAACTTGACGTTTTGTGTTTCGGGGGCCATGATGTGTGCGGGCCTAACCTTCTCAGGTGGTCAGAGATCTCATAGTCATTGTACCCGTTACTATCATTGAGCAAGAAGGCCAGCAGAGGGATCCCGCGCTATCTGGACAGTACGTTGAACTGTCCGGTATTGAGCAGATCTTTGACAAGAGCCTTGGCGTTCGCCACGCAGTCACGCATAACTTTTGACACCCCTGCCCAACCAAACAAACAATTCAAAACGCATCACATGCAGTGTTTTCTGAATGAAATAAAACTAATAAACGTTTGAATGAAATAAAACTAATAAACGTATGGACGGGT
This sequence comes from Pinus taeda, assembly GCA_000404065.3. Taxonomy (NCBI): domain Eukaryota; kingdom Viridiplantae; phylum Streptophyta; class Pinopsida; order Pinales; family Pinaceae; genus Pinus; species Pinus taeda. The sequence goes on from APFE031505245.1 coordinate 130,223, forward strand.
AATATTGAGCTGTTCCCAGCATTGACCTAATAAATTGAAAGATTTAATTTAACCTTCGCAGAAGTTGAAGGTGAAGTGAGCTTCCAAGGAACCGATCCTCCCTAAAAGTGAGCTTCCATGGAACCGATCCTATTCTGGGATGGACGAGTCCATGCTTCTGCCTGCTTAAGTTCATGTTCTTCACCAATGGGAGCCGGAAATCCCATTTCAATTTAAGGTGAAAATACAAGAATCTCATTACATGACTTGTAGAGAAAACTTCTGAAGGGGTTGTTCCATTGGTATCTGCAAATAGACGACATCCATCAAGGTACATAGATTCTGAGACGACAGCTTCGCTCGTATTCTAAAGTCTGCTTAATTTTAGATGACATAGATCATGTGAATCAGATAGATGCGCTTTTACCAGTTAGAAAAGTATTGAATAAGGATAGAAAAATATTGAATTAGTTATCATGGCCTTAGCACAGAGGAACAAACAAGATTAGTGCAATAACAGTATGGAACGGATCAGGGTGGGAAGTTTCGTTGGGTTTAAAAATTTGCAGCTCAAATGTCCTTGAATCTCAGGATTCTGAAAGTACCTCCACCCCCATGATCTGTTGCGTGATCCGAAGGCTTTACTTATGCTATTATTATTGTATCCTTTTAGCTTATGAAATGATGAAAAGGACAATAAATTTTTCATGTGGTTTGGATTCGGATGGTTGTTTGTTTGCCTGTTTTGTTATAATGGCTCTAGTTTAATCTATATTTTACTTGCTTTGTCTATATTTTGAAATGTGTATTTCTTTTTGTTGGTTTTCATTTCTGTCTCATATAAATTTCATCAGCAAGTAACCAATGTTTAATTATTGTTTTCAAATGTCATGGATGTGCAAACTTTCCTCTTAATATTATGTGTAATGTGATTTTGTTCAATACTGAGTTATATTGGGAATTTCAGGTTGCTCTTTGTGGAGAATGTGATGAAGAATGGAAAATCATATCTTTATCTTGTTTTTGAGTACCTTGACACAGATCTCAAAAATTTGTTGAATTATCATCATCCTCTTCCACCAAACATTATTAAGGTATTTTTTTATTTTCTTTCATTCTCATTATTCCATTGCATTGACATTTTTGCAAAGAAATGTTTCTAATTTTTGTATATGGGTGTTGGAGTACAGAGTTTCATGTATCAACTATGCAAGGGAGTAGTTCATTGTCACTCTCATGCTGTGATGCACAGGTGACAAATTATGAGTTGTGCATATTGTAATTTTATCTTTAACTTCTCCATTCATTTATATTGTGTTATGACACAAACTAGGATTTTCTGAATTTAAATCTTTGGGGTTCTGTGAGCTCAAATTACTTAGAAAGATGGTCACTCATTGATTTTTTTCAGGGATCTCAAACCACAAAATCTTTTGTTTGAAAAGAGCAAAGGCCTCCTTAAAATTGCTGATCTGGGACTTGCCAGAACATTTAGTGTGCCTGTGAAGAGTTACACCCATCAGGTTTATCATGAAATTCTCTCTCATTCTATAAAGTCCGCCTCATTATTTTTCATGTTATTTAAGTTGTTGGTTATTAGTTAAACATTTTATATAACATCCTATTTGTATATTTGCAGGTTGTCACCCTATGGTATAGGGCCCCAGAGATATTGTTGGGATCGACCCATTATTCGACTCCTGTGGATATTTGGTCTGTTGGATGCATTTTTGGTGAGTGAAGAATATTGAGAAGGGTTTTTTCTCTTTCAATTTCTTTCGTGATCTCATTTTCATAATAATTCACAATTGTGCTTCCAAGAAATGGAATTGATATACAGCTTGTCTTGATATTTTTAGCTGAAATGGTGAGAGGACGACCTCTTTTAAGTGGGGATTCAGAAATGGAACAACTACTTTATATCTTCAGGTATGGTTGTGAAGTGGTTTGGAAAACTTGTTTAAATCCCTTGAATCTCATTAAATCACGTAGAAAACTTACTTCAATTACATTTGTGAGGGAAAGGTTGTTTGGAACCCCAACTGAGCAAACATGGCCTGGAGTTGAAAGTCTCAAGGATTGGCATGAATATCCTAAATGGAAACCTATGAGCCTTGCTTCAGAAGTTCCAAATCTATCTTGTAGCGGTCTTGATCTTCTCAGTGTATGTTCTTCGTTATCTCTCAAACCCATGATATTTGTCACATCTTTTAAAGTCTTATTGACATTGAGCATATTAAGACACTTACAAATTTCCTAATGTTTTGCAGAAAATGTTGCAGTGTAATCCTGCAAATAGGATTTCAGCAAAGGAGGCCTTGAATCATCCTTATTTTGATGATCTAGACAAGACCCAATTCTGAGTTTTCATATATTAGTATTTATGTTTGTTAAGAAAGCCATCTTGAAGAAGTATTTTCAAGAGTTAATTTTTTTTTATCTGGACTGGATATATTACATCGTGTGTTTGGAAAGGAAAACAAATGTTACATTTGTAGTTAATGGTACTCAATATTTCATTGATTTGTTATGATAGATATTTCTCACTCATCATGATAGGATTTATTTTGAATTCCATTTCCCAAATGTTGTGTGATAGGATTTATATTGAATTCCATTTCCCAAATGTTGTGTGATATGTTAGTATTTGTATGTTACCATTAATTTTGCATATACTTGCTTGTAGTATTACTATGTTTAAATTTTAATGGATTCTTTTTCTAACCAGACAAACTTTGAAAGTTATATGTCACATACCTAATTATTTCTATCAAGCTCTTATTATTTAGGATTGACCGACTACCTTTTTTTGGTTCTAGTTTATCATGTAAAACTGCATTACAATAACTATAGGTATTTTTTATGTGTCTCAAAAGCTAAAATTGCATTTACTTGTAATGGTTGTAACCTATAGTATTATTATAATAGTTGAAGAGCTAAAATTGCATTCACTTGGTATTTGTTTATGATCTATATTTTTTTATGATGGTTCAAGAATTATATGGCATGTAACATGGTTTTAAGTGATGAGTTAATAGTATTTGTGAAGTTAGATGTTATTGATATTATGTAACATGGTTTTAGGTGATGACTTAAATAATATTTGTAAAGTTAGATGTCCTTTGTTAATAATTGAGATAAATTTTTTGGTAAATTTATTAGGATAAGTTTTTCCATTATTGGAATAGAGTTAAATGTATTATGACTTATTTAAAAATAATAATTATTGCATGTCACTTGTGTCCTTATTGTATTATTAACTCTAAATTATAAAATTCAATATGATAATTGTTTTTTTGTTATTTTTATTAGATTAGTTATTGATTTTTAGTTAAAATAAATACCAAATCATAATGCAATGTTGAAAGGCTCTTTAGGTTATTCATAATGAACTTATTATTCTTTCTTAAAAATATTAATGTTAATCAATATTACATTGAAGTTTGTTTTAATAATTCACAAAAAATGCAACTTTTGCAAAAGTACTATTATTTCATTTGGCTTCTATAAGAGAGCTCAAAGTATAGCATATAGAACAAATTTTTTCAATTTTCTAGAAAATCGCTTGATTTTATATTAAAATTGCAAATAATAATGTGAAATGAAAGTACTAAATACTAGATCTAAAATGAAAATATTTTCTTTCTGAAAATGAACCACTAAGCACAATGAACTAGAAATTATGGAAGAATTGAAAAACCAAAAGAGTAGTAAGACATAAACTTTGGAGATATATCATTTTCCAAACATAGATACTTCCTCTCCATATTTATCTATATCTCTCCTTACCTCTTCCTCTCCCTCTCTCTCTCTTCCATTCCACTCCTCACTCCCTCACTCCCTCTCCATCTCTCCCTTGTCACCCCCTCTCCCTCTATCCATCTTTCTCTCTCTATGTATTTCTTCTAGTGCCCCTCTATATTTTATCTCTCCCAAGTCTTTTCTCTCTTCCAACTTCCTCTCTGTCCATTTATCTCCCATATCCCACTATCTCTCCCCTTCATCACATACATTCTCTCTCTCTCTCTCTCTCTCTCTCTCTCTCTCTCTTTCTCTTGACCCTCCACCTATGTTAGTATCCCCCTCCCTCTCCTATTCTCTTTCTACCATTCTCTTCACCCTCTATCTGTGTCTCCTCTTTCTCTTCCCTTCTCACCTCTTTCCCTCAACCTCTCCACCTCTCCCTTATCACTCCCTATCTCTCTCCACCTCCATCTCTCTATGTCTTTGTTCTTTTGTCCCTCTCTCACACTCCAACATATCTCCCCCCCCCTCTCTATCTACCTCTTTCCCTCTCTTTGCCTCTATTTTTCCCTTTCTCTCCCCCTTCATTCAAATGATATAGAATTGACATTGTATGATACTTTTATTTCCCATGTGTAATCTATTATATAAGTTATTTTCGAGTATACTCATTTCCTACTTTTGAATTATATTTGATATTATTAATAAAATTTGGGGGTTTATAATTTGGTTTCTTCTTGGGAATGGGAATTTATAATCTTTATAAGAAAAATTGATTCTAAAAAATTTCTTTAGTTTTTTTGCTTTTCTACATCAAAAGGAAAGGTGATAATGTTCCCCTCTTCCACACCTAAAAGTGAAATAAAATCAAAACAATAAAATTTCATGTTTTACATTATTCAACACATATAATTTATTTTAGAGTGAACTCATATTGGAGATAATATACACTTAACTATACTTTACATAAACCAGCTATTGGAGTTATGCATGGAAACTTCATTATTGTTATCATGATTGTACTCAACAAATGCACGAATTACTAATCTCCACTTGTACGATACAATTAACTTATGATTGCATGATCAATTAGCTAGGATTATATCCACTTGCATGAGACAACTAAATCATGACTACATGGCTAGTTAACTAGGACTAGGTGTTAGCTTTTGTCAGTGCATGTGCATGTCTCTCTAGATTATCTACTAGACTCACTATTATGTTAGTTCAAGCATGTATAAGATATTGCATTGAATTGTATTCTCTCGTATCCTTTTTGTCCATGAATAGAACTCTTTAATTCTTTTTCTCTATCAATTTTCTCTCTTCCTTCCTTTCAAGTTTTGTTGATTGTTTTCAAAAGTATCCTATATGTGTAGGCTCAACTATAATTTCACATGGTGTCAAAGCCCATGGGAGCTACGAAGGAGCATAAACAATATATTTGTATTTATTTAATATTGGAACTATTGGAAAGAATGGAGTTTCAACCTTCCACAATTCTCATCCCATATAAAAATTTTGAATGGAATCCAAACGTTCTACAACTATGAAGTATAAGCCTGTATTGGATAGCTCACTCATAGGGAGCATGCCAAGATTAGAATATAATATTTTTAAAGTGAATTCACAAAAGGAAGGAAATTAAGGAGGGGTTCATGCATTAGAATGAATTATATAGATGGAGACACTATATTTTTAGATACTTACAGATTAGTGGGTGGGATACTATGTTCCCTTACTTCTTGTTTGATTGTGTTGAGACTCTATGAATTTGAATACCTACAAGGGTTTGCAGGTGGAGATAGTGTGCACTATAAATCCCTACATGAGTAGGGGGAGACATGGGGGCTATGGTTCTCTATATAAATTAGTATATGGAGACACTATAGGCACTAAAATCCTTGTAAGTGGGTGGGGACACTATGAGCTCTACATTACTATGTGATTAGAATCATTTCCATTGGTGTGAATTTCCTTGTGAACTTTAGTCCTCAAACATTGAAGCTAACTTAGTGGTGGTAAAAGACAAGCAATATTGTAGTGTACTTGGCCTATGATTCGGTGGAGAGTTGAAGCCCCCCTTAGTTTCCATTCATTCAAGCTATATATGTAAGTGTATTTACTTATATTTTCATGTCCCACTATGAATGGTGAAGAATGTTATTATGGGTTATAATAATGAATATCTCATAATTCTGCGTGGAGAAATGTGTTATTCCTAGTCATCTTAAGATGTATGTGTGATTGTTTTCATGGTTTTTACAGACTTGTTGATCCTCATGGTTGTCGATATTTTCTTCAGTTATAGATCAATGAGAAAATTGTTTATTACGGAAAAATAGAACACATAAAATATTGCAAAAATACAATCACAGAAAACACATAAAACAAGGGAGACATAGAAATACATGGTTCACCCAATTTGGGCTACTTCCAAAGAGAAACAATCAGTCCTACCTTTATATTATCCATAAAAATGAAGAGATACAACATACAACAAATCCGTTATAATTTCATCTTATCTCTCTCATGGTCTCCTCTTTCACACACAAAATGATCATGAACAACAATTTTACATATACTTTTTAGCTTTAGGAGTGCTACCTTGTAACCCATGCGTGCAAGGGTGCATAGTCTTCCTGGGGTATACGTCCATCTAAAACAAATACCTCTAAAATAAGAAAATAATCAGGCTCCACAACCAACAATATCTACTTACATGGTCTTGTAAGAATGCTTGATGTGCAAAGGTTCAATTCTTATTTTGTATGATTTACATTGTTTGGCATGATATGCATTCAATGGGTCCTTGACTATTTGAGGCTACTAATCATCTTTCCTAGTAAATGAATAATAATATTTCCACAAATATTTCATAAATAGATATGCTAATATTGTGCGAGATCTATGATTTTTTCTAATATGATGTTATTGCATCTGAGTTCACATAGAGGCGTTAGCCATGGCTAGGTCTGGTTTTGTACCTATCAACGAGTATGATCATGGATTCATATATCAAATCATGTTTATTCTAATGTATATAATTATGATGTTAGGGTGAAGGTTCCATTCTTATGATGATTAGGGTGTTGAGTATTGGTTGATACCAAGAGAAGCTTCACAAACCATCAAATTCCTTAAGTGTTCAAATATAGATAATCATAGGGTAAGATACTTGTTAGATTTATTGAGGAATTTGGAAGCTTACAAGGGGAAGGAAAGCTTTATTAACCTATGATATTTACTACCACTCACCTGCTTAATAAACCACTTAATGGCCTTGCGGTGCTAATTATCACCATGTGGGTCTCGCCAAGTATTATGTGTTAGTTTCATGGGGATTTACATTAATGCTGGGAGGTGAAAAGTGAAATGGGAAGTATTTTTTATTACCAAGTGATAACTTACATGCGAACTAAATATTAAAGCCCTTAACGATTGGTCGATGTGGACATGGGACATGGACAATAAAACTAACGTTCCATTGTCATGGAAGTGAAACATGGAAACTAGTATCGACATGTTTGAAGGTTGAATTAACCAAATCTACTTAGCATGTGGTTGTGGATTATGGTGCCACATGGATTGGGAATTCCATGTGGGGCCAATGTGAATTCTACATGGCTATGGCCATGTCACCACATAGCTCAACTACGAGGTGATGTTTTAAAGCGTTATTTATAAACACGACACAGGTTGATGAAAGTTATGGTAGATGGATGCCACATGATGGGAACATTTAGATTACCTAATGCAAATTTTATGTCCTAGGAAAAAGTCATAGGGTTTTGGATATTGGGGGATGGAAAAATGTGTATTCTAGAGGATGGAGAAATGTATGTTATGGGAAATGGAGATTCATTCGTCTTGGTTTACAAAAAATTATATGTCCCAAGAGATGGAATGGTGGAGCATTAAATAAAATCAAAAAATTGACTTGCAGGAAGCACTAGAACCCATGCGACAACTTAATTAGGATAAGGTGGAAAATGCCACGTTCGGGTAAAACTACATGGATTCCATGTGGGATTTTTGGATGACTTGTTGATGTGTCATGCTAATAGTGTGTGTAGTAGGAAAACCAACATATCTTAGGTATCGGAAGGGACATATTTTGGATGATAAGTTGCACCATGAGGGGATGCCACATGGGAGGGTGACATCACCCTAATAATAGCATTATGTCAACTAGACACAAATGAGACATATTACATGGAGTTGGATGACATGATTTCTAGGTGGTGCCATGGGTCATGCGACATCTTCCTGGAAATGTCACTATGAGAGGGATATTGGGTTTGATCTCCACATATTGTGATGGCTAAGGCACCCTCAATAACTTCTGAGAAGGAAGAGGGGGATCCCTATTAATATCAATTGCTAATGTAAAGAGGTGGCCACATGGACAAGATGGGGTAGGGAAAATTGTGAGGGCTTTAGATGTAGAAGTGAAAAGTTATGGACCCTTCCCCTTTATTAACTATTAGAGAGGTAATGACTTGTATTCATATAGGTCATTAATCTGTTTAGGTTGGTAATGAGGGATTCCAGTTACGTAGGGTTTTACCGTTGGCCATGTGGGTGCAACATGGAACTACCTACCTATTTATATTTTGAAGGGGCATATCTCTCAATCTAGAGGTCAAATTAAGATAAAAAATATATAACTAGAAATCTCTTGATGAGTTAGATGCAATGGTGTTATCCAAATTTAGTTATTCTAACTTTGGGAAAGAACAATTTTTCTAAAACCATTTCCATAATGAGACCACAAATGTTGGGTTAGTTAAAAGTAACATCTCCCACCAGCCTAGAAAATTTCAAGGGAGTGGTAGGGAGTGTTACAAAAACTCCTTGTTACTCCAGTTGAAACAATATGGAATTGAAAAATTCATGAAAGAAAGCCAATTGTCTTTCTGTATTATCAAAATTGGGTCCTCAATATGCTCTATTTCTGTCCACTTTCTACAGTCATGCTTGTAACAGGAGAAACTTAAGGGATTCCCACACTTGATGCTTTTATTAAGTGTACAATACATGAGCAAGTTAAGGTAATAAATATTGGCAGATTAAAAAGTTCGAAATCCCATGCACTCATTGCGTATGAAAGGGACAATGTCTTCTTAAAATCTAGTGAAAAATGTGATCTAAGAAAGGGCCATTCTCATGCTTGTAGGTGAACTTTGTTCAAACCTGCACCCTGGTATTCTCACGAGACGGTAACCTAGCTCCCCAACTAGGGTCGCAAAATCTCTGGAAGACTAGTACATTTGGTAAAGGGGTCTGATCCATGTAGCTGGATTACTTTGGGAATCTGGTCCTCTTTAGAGCCAACCTTAATGAGACCATGTGGCAAATCTTCAATCGCCAACCAGACTCGAATGGGTTCTTAGCTTGTGATCAAGTAGCATAGGTTGCTAGTTTCTTAAGCTCCTTTTTGCCTCCGGGGGTATTCGTTTGGCTGGAATATGCATTGTTAAGATTCATTTGCGTAGTTGGACATATTTTTTTTCATTGTGGTTGGTCTGGACTAGGTTAAGGGTCTTGTAATGTCAAGTGTCCCTTACAAAGGAAATCTTTTTTAGTGTTGTTAGAAATGGAGACCTGGGACAACATGTTGAAAGGTTAGTAGCCAAGCTAATTGTTGTGATCATTTCTCCCTGCATATAACTTAAATACCATCTTCCTAAATTTTTGTAGATTTTTTCTAGAAATCAGCTAGCTTTGATACCATGTAGAACTTTTTTCTACAAATTAGCTAGCTTTGATACCATGTAGAAATTTCCCACATGTAGATCACTTAGTAATGCAATGTACTAAATCAAAACACTTGATCTACTTGTACAGACAATTTAGCGAAAGCTTAAACAACCATGAGCGACATCAATAAGAACACATATAACTGATAAGAAGGAAGCAATCACACATAACATAGAAGAATTTACTTGGGGAAAGCACCTACCTAAAACCCCATCTCTGTATTATCATACAAGTGGAAATATAGTCTAAATTACATAAAGCCTTAGCTCGAAAGCTATCCAGCTCTCAGTACAATTCTTTTGCTGCGCATAGATAGCCAAAGGCTTCTCACAAACCTTCTCCTCTACCCTCCAAGCCTCCTATTTACTTGTGTAGTTTCCTTGGGGTCTAATGCTACCACCTGTGTGAATTGGCCTATTCACACACTCACTAACCTCTGATCTAATTGCACAAACTTGAAGGATATAAATCCTCATCATGGACGAGCTTCCTTTATAGGAAAAATATTCATGCAACTGATAGTACATTGTCCCTTCTTTGATCTCAACTGGGTCTCTGATAGAACTAACATGTATTATTTATCCATGAGTGAATAGACACTTATCTAAAAATAATACTTGTCACATGCATGCAAGCATCAACAAACTGTATCTCATTAGTTTAACAACTCGTTAAATTAATCTAACTGAACTTGACTAAGTTAAACTAAGTCAACTGATCCTCTCAATATAGAACTCATCCTTAATTCCTAAATCAGTGGAGCAAATCAAGGACACATTCCCCAATTAGTGGAGGAATAATTGCATGTTCTCACAAAGACTTCAAGTTTGCTTTTCCTTAACTAGTTAACTCAAATTGAATTAATTAATTAATATTCAAAACTGTTGGTATGACCAAATTCGAATTTACTTCCTATAGGTAGACCAAGTGCTGCTACAAATAGGAAGGGACCCAGAAATGCTATTTTTAGAAGATGTTATTTTTAGCCATTTCACCTCTCACCCAAGGTGGCCAAAATGCTCATTGGCCAAACTTCTATTTTTAAAAGTGCTATTCTCAGTAGTTCTATTTTTAGCACTTCCTAAATTTAGCATTTCTTGTTGCACACTTTTCAACACTCCCTCTTAACAAGAAAGGCTTCCTCTCGAACATAATCTTGTAACTCTAGAATGTTCTACATGCAACACATCTACCAAGTGCGATTGCTCCAGCAACACTTGGAACAAAGAAAACTCCCAACTGCCCACTCTGTTGGGCTAGAAACATACTCTTATGCTGAATTTCTACCTGCTGCTAACAAGTGCTCGCTCTCTAAGCTCTGTGCTACTGCAACATCTCCATGCATCTCGCACCATTGCACCCTTCTCTGTGTTACCTTGCACTATGCAACACACTTGTGCCTCTCGCATTGCTGTAGCCTGCATGCTCTGTGATGTCCTAGGATTCCCTACACTATAGCTCTTTTTGCCACTCCATCCGCATCTATCTCTACCCAATCAGTAAGTTCTTGCTACTCCACATAGTGGATCCCATAGCAAGGTCTCATCCAAGAGGTTGGGTACCTCAAGGATCCTGCCCCTCCTCCTTGGGACGATCACTCTATATCAACCCACCTCCTACCTAGAGGTATCGTTGCATGTGATCCCTCTGCCCACCTAGCTCGAAGCTCGCCCCTACTGGAGGTCTCTACATGAGTAGCTATCTCTACTCAATCTCCACTTAGCTTCCCCTATTGTGGTTGCTCCACAACCTCCTGAAGCTACTGCACCAATCATGGCTCCTCCACAATTGTCTGAGACTTCTTCTGGCATTGTACGTTGAGAGGTAAGTTACTCTCCCTCTCAACCACCAAGTATCTAAACTTTACCTTGCTCCTCAAGGCTTTGCATGCATCTTGAATGTCAAGAGCATACAGGTTGTTGGCTAGCACACCAATTTTGTTTCATATTTCCCACCATCACAAAAATTTCTAGAAAAAGAGTTGATTTTAAATTAGTCATATCTCCCTCATCCAAACTCCGATTCAGCTGATTTTTTTTTTTTTTTTTTTGGGTATTTTTCAGCAAGGAATCCAAATCTTCTATTTGTTTCTGAAAATTTTGTATAGAAATTTTTAGATCTGCTCTGTAAGATCTTGCCCTAAAACTCAAAACTTTGAAATCTTCTCTAGTATATTTTTCTTCCTTGATCACATGTGCTCTTATACCATGTAGAATTTTGTAGAATTTTTCTAACTGCACAAACTTGAAGGAGATAAATCCTCATCATGGATGAGCTTCTTTTATAGGAAAATTATTCATCCAACTGATAGTACACTGTCCCTTCTCTGATCTCAATTGGTTTCTGACAGAACTGCCATGCATCAGTTATCCGTGAGTGAATACACAATTATCTAAAAATAATAGTTGTCACATGCATGCAAGCATCAACAAATTGTATCTCATTAATTTAACAACTTGTTAAATTAATCTAACTGAACTTGACTAAGTTAAACTATGTCAACTGATCCTCTGAATATAGAACTCATCCTTAATTCCTCACTTAGTGGAGCAAATCAAGGGCACATTCCCCAATTAGTGGAGAAATAATTGCATGTTCTCACAAAGTCTTCAAGTTTGCTTTTCCTTAACTAATTAACTCAATTGAATTAATTAATTAATATATCAAATTGCTCGTAAGACCAAATTTGAATTTAGTTCCTATAAATAGACCAGGGACTGTTATAAATAGGTAGGGACCCAGAAATGCTATTTTTAGCAGTTTCAGGTATCACCCAAGGTGGCCAAAATGCTCATTGGCCAAACTACTTTTTAGAAGTGCTAATTTTAGCAGTTCTACTTTTAGCACTTCCTAAATATAGCATTTCTTGTTGCACAATTTTCAACAATTTCTATAAACACATGTCATATTGTTACATTGTCAAAGAGGTATTATATAGAAATGATCAATTATTGTAGGCTCTCTGCATCCCATCCAATCGCTAAATATGGCAAATCCTTTTTCATTATTGTATATTTTCATTTACGTATTTTGAACAATTTCACTTATTTGACATATTAAAAGGACTTTTATTGAAGTGAGGAATTAAATTGAAACCATAGTCACAAAGCATCCACTTTTCTAATTTTATTAAATTAATTAAAGTTGATGTGATTGACTTAGTTTAGGATTTGAATGTTTTATTATTTAAGTTTATATTATTTTAATTTGGAAGTATTTTGATAAGAAATTTAGTATTATGAGAAGTTTAAATAGTAATGAAATTATAAAATGTGTGTATTAAATGTAGGAATTTATAGGCTAAGTTCCTGAGATAGAACACCAAAGGACACAGTTCACAAGCACATCAAAGACCAATACACCAGTATTATTCACGTGGTTAAAACCATTAAAGAGGGAAATAGTCCATAGCCTCAGCCAATGCAGCCACTTCAGGAAATTTATTAATAAAATAAATAAAATTTACATAAGCTTCTCTCATGAATGGTTACCCTACAAATGACCTTCCATGCTCTTTAAATAGAGATCATGGACCAATCTGGTGTTAAGCCATGGATCAATTGTCCATAATACTGAGGAGAGAATGGACCATCGGATCAGTTCATGTCTAGAACATATCGTCACTGTCAGATTGTAAGTTACAAATGTACATAGTAAAGAAACACAATTTATCTAACTCTACACTAGAACAGGTTATACTGAAATATTTCCTATGTGTCGGAATATCCTAATATCCCCCCTTAAGAAAAGCTTGGGATAGGATTGAAGGATGTACAAATATGACACAATAGGAGAAGTAACGAGGCATTATATCCTATGCCCTCTTAGTGGCAACTTACTGAACTCCAACTATAAATCAAAGTTTAGTAAACGTTGCCTCTCTAAGAGCCTTTAAAAATATGTCTGTAACTTGATCATCATTTGAATAATATTGCACTTCAAGAACATGGTCATGAATGAGATTTTTGATGAAGTACATGTGTAGCTCAATGTGTTTTTTGCGCTGATGATGGATTGGATCTTTTCATAGTTGAATGGCACTTTGATTATCACACCAAAGTGTACTTGGATGATGTTGCTGAAAACCAAACTTTGACAAGATTTGATGAAGCCACATGGCTTCCTTACTAGCTTCTACGACACCACGTTACTCTACTTATGTTGAAGAAAGAGAAATGGAACTTTGTTTCTTGCAAACCCATGTAATAGGTCCAAAACTAAGAGTGAAGACATAACCTGTAGTTGACTTCTGACCATCAAGGTCACTAGCCCAATTGGAATCAGTGAAACCAACCAATAGAGGATATACTTCTACACTGTAAAAAATCCCAAACTAAACTGTACCTCGAACATAATGAAGTATTATTTTAGCTACTTTCCAATGAATTTCATGTGGGTTTTTCATAAACGAAGCAATAAGGCCAACAACAAAGGAAAGGTCACGACAAGTATGGGTCAGATACAAATTTTTTCCTAAAAGCTGATAGTATAAGGTAGCATCAACTTCAATGGAAGTACAAGTGAATGGAAGTTTGGTTCTAGAATGAAAGGGAGAATGGGCTGGCTTACACTTTTTCATTTGAAAGTGGTATAGAAGATCACAGGCATACTTGGATTGGGAAAGGGAAATACCTTCCTTGGATTGCAAGACTTGAAGATGAGGAAAATAATGCATGTGTCCTAAGTTTTTCATTTCAAACTTCTTTTTAAGGTTGGAATTCACACAGTTTATAAGGTTGGGATCATTAACAGTAAGGATAAGATCATCAACATAAAGAACAATAATGATAAGATAATTACCCACTTTCTTTGTGTAGACAATATTGTTAGAATGACACCTAGAAAATCCAATATCTAAAATAAAGCTAGTCATTTTGGCATACCAATCTCGATGGGCTTGCTTGAGACCATAAAGGGATTTCTTAAGACAACATACAAGGTGAATTCTGGTTATATAAAGCCAGGAGGTTGTTCCATATATATTTCTCCATGGAAGTCCCCATGCAAAAAGGTAGATTTAACATCCATCTTATGGACTTCCCATTTAAAAGAGGAAACAAGGGAAAGAACAAGGTAGATAGAGTTAATTTTGGCAACAAGGAGAAGGTTCCAGTATAGTCAGTGCCTTCAACTTGTGAAAAGACCTTAACAACAAGACGAGCTTTATGTTTATCAACTTTTCCATCTAGTCCATACTTGGTTCTGTAAGCCCATTTGCATCTAACAAATTTTTGTTTCTTTAGAAGAGGAACAGGAACCCATGTATCATTTTCGAGTAATGAACGATATTCTTCATTCATAGCTGTGTCCCAATTTGGATGGCCTGAAGCTTCTGCAAAGGTGTCAGGATCACAATTCGTTGAAGCTTTAGCCAATAAAGAAGAGGCTCTATGGAACTGAGAATGTGTACGTTGTTGATCTGTAGGATCACCTACTCCATCCTGAGTAGCACATACCCATTTTGGAAGCTAAGGAGCTAAAGGAGGATCTTGAGAAGTTGGGGGAGGATTGTCATCCTCACTATCATCATTTAAAGAATAAATATTTTTAGAAGTAGAAGGGATAGAGAGAAGTGGCACATCCACCAAACTAGGCTCAAAGGCCGATATATTTTCAGAAAAGTTTATATCTGTTCTAATGATAACATTTTTGGACTTAAGTGGGATAATCTATATCCTTTAATATCTTCAAAATATCCAACAAAAATACACTTTTCACTCTTAGGTTCTAAATATTTTTGTTTCTCATCTAGAATATGGGCCCATGCTTCACTTCCAAAAACACGAAAATGACTTACATTTGGTTTAATTGAGCTCCATGCTTCTTCTGGAGTGATATTCTTTAAAACCTTAGTAGGAGTGCTATTTACTATGTAATTTGTACAGTTAATTGCTTCTGCCCAAAAATTAAGACTATGTTCTTTAGATTGAAGCATACAACTAGCTGTTTACTTTAAGATGCGATTCTTACTTTCAACTACACCATTTTGTTGAGGAGTATATGGAACAAAATGTTGCATTTGAATTCCATGCTTAGTGCAAAAGTTGATGAATTTTTTGTTAA
Organism: Pinus taeda; assembly: GCA_000404065.3. Classification (NCBI taxonomy): domain Eukaryota; kingdom Viridiplantae; phylum Streptophyta; class Pinopsida; order Pinales; family Pinaceae; genus Pinus; species Pinus taeda. Next base: position 145,772 of record APFE031505245.1, read on the forward strand.
CATATTCTCCACCATTATCTAATCTTAGCTTAAGACTTTGATGTCTAGATTGTTTCCCAACAAAGGCCTTCAAAGCCAAGAACATGTTAAAGACTTCACTCTTGAGTTTTAAGAAGTATACCCAAGTGCGTCTAGAGAAATAATTAATCAAACCTAAGAAATACTTGTAGCCATAGAATGAAACAATTGGATGTGGACCACATAAATCATTATGCACAAGCTATAAAGGGGTTGGGGCATGCCAAGAGGCACATTTTTCAAAACTATCCTGATGAATTTTCGAAGTACACATTCGGAAAAAACACCATCCCTACAAGATACCATAGGAAGACCTGTCACCATATTTTATTTACATAGATTTTAAAGGGAGTGATAGTTTAAGTGAGCAAATCATTCATGCCAAAGTCTTCTCACTTCATCATTATCAACAACAAATACAGAGGGAAGTGTTGACCACCCAAAGTTGTTAAACTTATACAACCTTGTAGAATCATCAACAATGGCAGTAACTGAAATCTGTCTAGGATCTCTTAGGTCCTTAATTACAACAACGTCAGGTGAAAATTCAATGATTTTACCTTCACCTGAATGAGTTATCTAATATACAGATAGAAGGTTACAGGATAAGGTTGGAAGACATAATACATCATTAAATTGAACATTGTCTAGATGAATAGTTCCAGTCCCTACAACACTAAGAGATCTATCATCACCAACATATATATTTTTGGTGTTACAATCATTTAAAGAAGAAAACATGGCTTTGTTTTTGGCCATGTGATAAGAAGCTCCAAAATCAATGAGCCAGTCGTGAGAATGAGAACAAGAAGATAAATTTAGTGCATAACCAGATTGAGATGCTTCACAACCACATGTAGAAAGTGCTATTCTTGAAGATGAAGTTGAAGTTGAAGAGTGATCCAAATGGATGTTATGCTTCTTAATTGCTACTTCCAAGGCTTCCATCTTCTTAAAGCATCTGGAATCTAAGTGGCCATCTCGATTAAAAAAGTTGCAATGTCTATCAGTCTTCTTCCCTTTGCTTTTATTTTCCTTATCATTTTATTGAAATGATTTTTCATTTTGAGATTGAAATTGCTTAGGACCCTTGTTTGGTTTAGGACCATTCTTTTTAGGATACTACTTCTTAAGATTCTTTGAATTTGGTTGTTGCTGGGTAGCTAAGGCTTTCTTAAAAGAGTTTCCAAGAATAAGAAAAACAAGATGTAAGAGTTTTTCTTGTTCTCTTATTAAAGAGTTACAAAATCCATCAAAAGAGGGGGACTTGTAGTCTTGTCCTTGAGAAATAAATGCTTCTCTAGTAGAATGGAAGGTGGAAACAAACACAGAGTAGGTTGGTCCCAACTTTGTAAGAATGGAATAGATAAGGCTACCATCTTCTTTCTTAACCTTAACACCTTCCAAGATAAGTCTAAAGGTCTTGAACTTGGACAAAAAATATTTAGTGGAATAAAAATTATTGGGGTCCAACGTAAGCAACTCATTTTCAAGTTGATGGGATCTAATTTCATTTTCAATTCCAAAAAATTTAGTGAGCTATTTCATTGCTTCATTAGGAGTATCATGTTCTGAACTTTAGATCTAGAGAAATAGACATCGCTATCAACCCACATGCTTGATCTTGTCTATTTTTCCATTTGGCTGCCTTATCTTCATCTTTAGGTTTAGTTTCTTGGCTTGAGGCTATTCTGTAAAGAACTTTATTTCTAAGTAAATCCACAATCTAGGACCACCATTGGAAGTAGGTGCTGTCAAGAATAACTTGGCATGAGCTTTCCATTTTAATAGAAATTGAATCTTTAGATGCTGAAACTAAGTGTTGCAAGGGAAATTTCTCAAAAAATTGAGCTAATTAAAAAAAATACGGCTTCCAAATGAAGAGTTATGACATTTTGAAGAAAAGTTGTTGAAAATACTAATGAAGTGCGTGAATGTGTGGAAATGAATGATAATATTGTATTTAAAAGAAAAATCCCTCCACTTTCCAAACTTAATATAATTAGCTCACTTTAATTTTTTTTATTTTTTTTATGTGACTCATTTTTATAAATAAGTGAAAGTTACTTTTACAATGGTAAGTTATGAGCAACCCATTAAATTGTAACTTAAATAAAAGATAAAGAGACTTTAGAATTATAAGTGACTCACTTTTTATAATGGGTGAGGACACCTTTACAGAAAGTAACTTTAAAACATAAGTTACATGTGCCTTTTAAAAAAGCAACTCAATAAAAAGAAATACTTGAACCCAAGACCTCTATTCTCATAAAGTAACTTTGGACCAAGTGAGCTAGTTTAAAAGGTTAGTAACTTTTGGAAAAGAGGAAGGGTTTGCTTTTCTTTTTCAAGTCACTAAAGCTTTGGGGTGTGTGCTTACGTTAAAAATCTCTTTTTGCCTGCAAAACAAAAAGGCACACAACCTATCACAAAAATGGAAAAAAACCAAACCTTATGGCTTGAAGTTAGTTTTCATTGGAAACTAAATATTTTCATCAATGTTTCTGATTTTCCGAGATCACACTAAGGCACAACATAAAAGAGCATATGCAAGAGAAAAATACTTCCTTTCTGTTTCTGATTTGCCTAGATCATATAGAGTTATGGAGCAAAGAGCATACACAGAAATGAAAGGTATAGATCCGGTAATAAAAAACTAAGAGCTAAATAAACCAAAATAATCAAAGAGACGAACAACTAAAACTACAAAAGAGACTATATACCTCCATATCTTAAAAATGACATAGCCAGGGTTACTAGAAACCTTTTCGCGTGAAACAAAATGCGTTCCTCAGTGGAATAGATGCTCCTAACACAATAGAGTGATCCTCTCGGTCCGAAAGTAGTCACAAACAATAGATCTAGGAAACGACAATCAGATGCAGTTGTATCAGCTTCCGATTTAGATCATCAACAGATGTAGCCCTCAAATTGATTTGATACCATGTAGGAATTTACAGGGTATGTTCTTGAGATAGAACACCAAAGGACACTACTCACAAATAGATCACAAATCAATACACAAGTATTCTTGACATGGTTAAAAGCCTCAAAGAGGGAAATAGTCCACAACCTAAGCCAATGCAGCCACTTCAGGCAATTTATAAATAAAATAAATAAAATTTATATAATCTTCTCTCATGAATAGTTACCCTACAAATAATCCTCCAAGCTCTTCCAATAGGGATCATGGACTAATCAGGTGTTAAACCACAGATCAAGTGTCAGTAATACCTAGGAGAGATTGAACCGTCAGATTACTTCATGTCTAGAACATATCATGACCATCATATTGTAAGTTATAAATGTACATAGTAAAGAAACACACTTTACCTAACTCTACACTAGACCAAGTTATACTTTACTATTTCCTAGGTGTCAGAATATCCTAACATTAAATAATAAAGAGATAGTTATAATTAGATAAAATTCTTTATGTTTATTAATTATTGGTAAATAAGACAAATAACTAACATGTAACTAACAAAAAACACTTATTTGTTATTTTATCCAATTTACTTAAAGCCTTTATCCAATAACTTGTCAGGAATATTCTTTTACTAATTTTGATTACTTATATTTAAAGAGGATAGATTTAGAAGCTAATTTTAGAGTGAGTAACTTTTTTTTTAGGGATAATGCTTTTGGTTTGACCAATGTAATGGTTTGATAATTATGAAATTTTCAATAAGTAATGAATATTCTTATTTTATTTTATTTTATAATTTTTTGTGATCTTTACCACATTGTTAGTTATGTATTACGATATGTATTTCCTTTTATATTAAATGTGTGTGTTGACACCTAATCATTTGGATTGGGTGAATATATGTAAATAACGTAAATAGTAAATAATGGGGAATAAGAATATGAAGCGACACTAGGAGGTGAAGCCCAAGAGTCTCTCCTTGCTTGTATGTATCCATGATCAATCTTAATGCAAAGACACAATTCGTTTTGAGGAGTTTCCTCCTAGCTTGACATGGTATCAGAGCATAGGTCCTAGACCCCATTTTTGACTTCCTTCCTTCCCATGTAACTCCCTCCTTCCTCTTGGTATTCAAACTAATGAAGGGTCGATTTTCTACATTGAGGCATTACTTTGCCTCCTATGAAGATTGGAGTACATTGGTACATCGAATGGTGTGTTTCCCAGAGGCGTTGTGGTAGGTGCATTGATGCTAGAGGAGAAATAGCATGTGAGTGGTGCAACAAAGTGCCATGACTATGGGCAGTGCGTTTGAATGTGGTTTCCACTGACTGTGTTCACCTTTGCTACCTTGTGGGTCTTAGACTTGGTGCCTCCACACATGTATCAGTGTTAACATGTAATAAACAATTTTGTTTTTTTACGATGTCTTTGTGATACTACCATACCATTGCTCCTCTTTCATATAACATCACGGGTGAAAGACATACCACCATTCACCCATGTGGCTCTTTTTTGAATCACACCATTCTCCTACCCACCTCATTACAAAATCCTCCTCCCGAATCTCGGTCATATGTTGACACCACTCTGGAATATATCCAAACTACCTCCTCCAGTTAATACCTTCAAACCACCTCCACCATACTACTCTCCACATTTAATACCTCATGACTAATACTTCACAGTTAATATCTCACAGTTAATACCACATAGTTAATAACTCTTCCAATTATATATCTCCACCCGTTCACCTATATAATGCCTCCCCCATATACACCCTCCCGTAAATAATCCTGCTCTTATATGCTCCCTCTCCCAAATATACCCTCCCCCATATACCATGTCCCCCAAATAATATCTATGTTTCAATATATCAAAGTTCATTTTTCTACACATATAACCACCAAAAGTGAAATTCTTTGCACTATATTGGCAACATAGGTACATTTATTTATAGTATACACATTTAAAATGTATTCATTGAAATCTATTTTTGGATTATTTCTCTTGTGAAAAGAGAACTATCTTGAATGGTCAATGAAGTGTTGATGGTGTTGGACCAGCCAACATATTAGGGGAACTCCCCGGTAAGAAGTCTCAACTAGACCTCAAACCATTTGGTGTAGGAGTCCCAATAGTGAGTCGTATGATATCGCCTTGACTGTGGTTGTGCGCAAAGGAAAGTGAGATGTCCTTGATGGTAGCAAGGGTGTGACATGCATAGCAAGCCAAGGAAGTTGCATGAATGGTTCTAACACATGAAGGGTGGAATGAGTGCACCCCTTGGAAACCTATGTAAACACATAGCTTGGAATGGAACACATGAGAAAAGATGCATCATAGACTAGAAGAAAGGTGAACCAACAATCCGAAGTGATGGTTAAACGAACAACACATTTCAGAAAGATTCATACACACATATACAAAAAAGTGTCTATCCATACATTCATAAAAAAATAGATACATATATCATTAGAGTAAACAAGTTAAATGAAATACAATAACAACATATGCATGAAATGTGCATGCTCTCTTATATTAAGAAGTGAAAGTTCCAGTCATACAGTACAACCATGAACAACCACCAGCCCCGATAACAGAACTTTACAGTCACTGCTACCTGCTCCTCCAAAGAGATGCACTTGCTCTGCACTATGGAGAAGCCAAGGCTCATTACAGTACTCTCCAAGTTTTCTCTAGGATACTCCTATCAGAAGCTTGGCTGACTAAAAGCCTCTATAATGAGTTATGAGGTTCTATAAATAGCAAAGGGTAGGGTTACCCTTGACATTCCCCTTTGTGACTATTCACCTACACTCATGACTCTTCAACTGCTCTATGACTGTTACATTTCACTATTGACACTTGGAATTCCACTTTACAAGATGTTACATCCAATATGCACATGTACCCATGTGAGACAAAATAGGCTTAAAAAATCTATGCAAGCTACTACTAAGACTTAGACAATTGTGGGAATATAAACTCTTTGACATCCTCGTGATGATCGATGGTGGCGAATGTTGAGATTGAAACAAGATGATGGAGCTTAGCGAAAAGAGTCGCCTTCACTAAGTGGGCCCGCAGGCTATTTTTGGCGCAAGTCTATTTTTAGACTATGTCTATTTTTAGACATATGGATCATGGTCTATGAGTTGCAGGATGCTATTTGTGGATGATTGGTCAAGTTGGTAAAAATAGATGGACTTTCTATTTTTAGACATATGGGCGGAGTCTATTTTTAGACTGTCAGTCTAAATATAGAACAGTCGAATATTATTAGCTCTTAATAATATTTGGACTATAAACTTATCTTATTCTCTTGGAGCACTTCAGTATGAGCTACGGATGTGGTACATGCAGATCCCAGAAGGAAATGCGTGGTTACCTATGGGATGACTAATATTTTCATGCAGGACTTTAGTTAGAACTCAAGTGAGTTGAGTTTAGTGGACTGGAGGTGCAGTTGATGGAGTTGTGTTCAGTTTAGCTTTGTTAAACTGGTTGTATTTAGTCTAACTGGACAATAGACTAGAGATGACTTGGGTGAATTAGTTATTAATTAATTCACAAGTTATTAAATCATAATACAACTAATGAATACATTAGTTAACTCAGTTGCATGTCAGTGCATGTTCAGTTCAATAGGGACAGGTGTTAGAGAATCAGATTGCTATAAGTTGTGACTATAGTTGTGCACCAGATCTTGCACAATCAAGGGATTGAGTATGCCAATGAGTTTGCTCACGTATTTGCCCACATTTTAGCTTGTGCTCATGTGATTTAGCCAAGGAAATACGTGGTTGTCTTGGAATTATCATCAGTTCTTGAGCAGGTATTGAGCAGCGGAGGCAGGCAAGCAACGAAGGAGATTTGAGCCAGTGATTGATTCAGATCTGAGCTGTATTGTGTGTAACAGGTGGAGAGATACTTGTGAGAGTATTATGCTGTGTAATGTTACATGACTCAATCATTAATATACAGATAGTTGGGGTTTTTAGCGAGATGCTTTCCCCGGGATACATACTGTGTTAATGTGTGAATGCTCTTGATGTTATTGTTATTGATGCTGCTATATTGATGATCAATGTAGAGGAGCTTATGTATTGTGTATGTTTTCCGCAATAGTACATGATCAGGATAATGTCTGTTGAATATGTGTTAAATTATTCAAAATTTCTACATGGTATCAGAGCTGGTTGATTTGTAGAAGAGATTTCTACATGGTATCAGAGCAGTTGATCATCAGATCTACTATTCAGGAAGTGTTTACATTCTATTTCTCTAGGCATAGCCTGTA
>APFE031505245.1:153944-181183 GCA_000404065.3 Pinus taeda
AAGTGTGTGCGCAAATCATCCTTCCCATCATACTTATCTATCATTCATACCTTTAGCTTCGCGAAGTGTGTTCTCGTCATCCTCCTACATTCACGCAATCATCAAAGCTATCCTAATGTGTACCCCACCATTGTGCGGGCGTAGCACGTAGTGCCCAGTCTAAAGCCTGGAAGAGCTAATTTTTTGGTACATTCCTCTCAAATGCATCCAAAAATATATCTACATCATTCAGGCCATCATAAGTGGGTAGATTTCTTGCCTCCGACAAACATAACGTAGCAACGGGGTCATCATGTTACAGCTCAGTGTTGTTACTTCATGTAACCGATTCTGCCAGCGCTCTAATTCTTCATTAGAGACTGAGGTGTAGGAACTCTCATGATACCATGTAATTCGTCCATCTAATATTGGATTCACCCAATCTTGGTCTCGCACTATTATATTATAGATACGGTCTAGATTTTCATTGCTCTCATAATCACGGACTTGTTCAGTATAGTGTGATCCTTCAGCAGGATCTAGGGGTACTATTACGTAGAGCGATTTCTTGTCAAATATCATATTTCACTTCTTTAGGTTGATTACCCCATTCATATCAGTAGCCCAATCAATACAAAGGAGCACAGGGTAGGGGTTACTGTCATCCACAATTTCTATTGCCTCAAAGTCAGCCAACGCGCTTGCACCTTCAATATCTATAGTCACCCCTTGTAGTCGCCCCATGGGGATGATATTTTGTTGATTCGCTATCCTTAGGTGAATCATAGACCACTGCAATGCAGGTCTTCCCATCCTTTCCCAAGTCTGCTTCAGTAGGATGTTCGCGTTTGACCCTAGTTCCAAAATAATCTGATCCATTTCGTATTCTCCTATTTGCGTGGTCAGCCTCATCTCTCGTCCTGTCCTTGTTTTATGCTTACCAATCTTTCGTACCACACGCGGCTCACCTGGAGTGTTTTCGACGCATCTATTTATAAGCTCCTGTAATCCCTTCACGACCTTGTTATCGCACAACAACTTCATGCAGGTCTCTAGAAAGGTCGTAAGCATAAGGGGGTCCATCTCCTGATCAGGATTATCCTTGCTCCCTGAGGTGGAGGCATCAGCGAAGCTCTTCTTTGCTTCCATGAATGTTTCGCGTGCGTGCTCCAAATCAAATTTAGCCTCCTTTGCTGGAGCTTTGTGAACCCATTCACTGCCTTCAGACAGTTTCCCTTTATCATCCCCTGTTGCAATTCCACTTCGGAGCACTATATTCACATTCGTGACCTCTTTGCGAGGCTCAAACCTCATCATTTGCAGGTTTTGCATTAGCTGAGGTGGTAGCGCCCCTTTGTCATGTATCATTGCTATCAGCGTAGGACAATCCTCCATTTCATGATCAAACAGAGTGCAATATTTGCTTGACGGACGTGTTGGGTTAGTGAAATCGCAGGCGTAGTGTCTTGGTCCTCTGCAATTGTAGTAGATTAGCTATCCTCGATCTATGCCAAGTCCTCCTTTGCTTCGACCTCGTCTACGCCCCTGAAAGCCTGCTCGTGCCATCCCTGTGCTCTGGTTAGGGGGCCGTGTTTTTTCCTGAACCCTATAGGCAGGTGTTCTATGCATCATCAATTCATAGTTTCTGCAGTTGCGCTCATCATGCCCTACTGACCTACAAAAGTTGCAGAACAGTTGTTGTGGTGTTTGTACAAACTTATGCAACAAATGACAGTTATCCATAATATGTTTTCCTACTACCTGACATATAGTGCACCACAGTGTAGGCCCCATGCTTGGTCTTTTTTGAGTTTCCAACCTCAAAGGCATTGGTCCCCCTCCTGTAATGTAGTTCGTAAAGACCGGGAAATAGTCTTTTTCATGCCCCTGACCCTGCATTTCATGTACCATACCTCTTCGCACACCTCTGGTCGAACTATTTTGTCCTGCTTCAAACTTTGCATCTCAAGGAACAGATTTTGCAACTGTGCATGGATCTACTGAATCCCTAGATTCAGATCCTGCATTGGTGTTTCATGCAATCTCATTGCAATCTCCAAGGCCTCTACCTGAGTCGTTATCTTCTATTGTGACAGCACAACCCTCAGGTGTGGTAGGAGCGAAGCCATGAGCCATTCATGATGTTGTCCATCTGTTAAGTTCATATCAGCTTCGCATATTTGACACTTCAATATTTGATCTAATTCCAAAGGTGTCTCGCTTGATTTCATCACGATTTCCTGGAACCCCACAATCGACTGTGCCTCAGATTTAGGCCTACCGAATTCTTTATTCAACGTGGTCTGGATGTCTTCCACTCCAACGATTGGGTTATCATTAGAGTATTTAATGTACTAGGTTAGCGCGTGATCCTGCAGAGCACTAACCAGTGTTGCCTTCTTCATGTGATCATCCGTGACGCCCTAAGCTTCCCATATAACTTTCACGATGAACCAAAACTGGTCCAGTTCCTCATTTCCCAAGCCTTTGAACAAAGGAAACTTCACTAAATTTTCCATACTGAACTACGCTGGAGGTGGAGGCAGTATGGGTGAAGTCGCAGGTGATGGTGGTGAAGTTGGAGGTGGTGTGGGTGGAGGTGGAAGTCGTGGGAATCCTTGTCTTATTAATTGAATAACACTTCACGGAGAAGCCTGCGCTACTCCCTCTTCATCACCCAATGGAGGTGAAACCAATGGATTATATTCAGGACCCTTTCTTCCTTCGCTCCTGTAAGTTTTTCCACTTCGCGTAGCTACAAACATCAAGGTAGCTACATAACCCATTTTTTGCATAATAACATCTTAATCTAGGTATTCAAAGGCTTCAAGTACTTACCTCGTGGACCTTTGAAAAGTGCTTCTCTGCCTCGCTATAGCTGACTGAGGTATCGACCATGAATTCAATCGCAAATCCTCCTATGATGCGATTGTGCCAATGATTGACAGTGCAGGCGGTCTTATCCTCAGATGCTTCCAATATTTGTACTAATTCTAGGGTCCAGACAATAGGACCGTCAAGTCTCCACATTCCTTTGCTATCCGCTAGCTTTGCGATCCACTCGTATAGCTCAATCGCAAAGAAACAGAAAAAGATCTCATGGATTTCTATATAAAGGTACCTGTCCAGCCATTGTTCCTTTGTCAGTCGTAGGTTTTTGTTCTCCCGCGCCACAAATTCATGGATATTCCTATTCAACCAGTCTTCGATCTCTTTCTTAGTTGGATTCTAGTGATACAACATCACACATCTCTTATGCGGATTCTGGTTCTAGCAAAGGAACCATTTTTTGGCTGCGTGGGGCCTAACCTAGGTTTAGTGTTAGTTAGCCAAACAAATCCCTACACTACTGGCCCATTTGGCATCAGCCCGCAGAGCGCGGATCACAGTCTCACCTGAAGCAATATGGGGGGATGTTGGAACCAAGTTTCCGCACCTTGAGATGGTTGTGATGTCGGTTTATCCCTTCTGCTCCTGCTTTCACGCAAGTCTTCAAGTTCTAGGTCTTTGTCTATCTAGCCCTTTATTACGCCGTTCAGTACCTCCATGAAGGGGTACGCTTGACCTTCACATAGCCCTAACCTGTAGTTCAGGTACTTTCGCGTTTCTAGGGTAGCGTATTGTGTAGATTCCCAAATTATCTTAAGTGTCTTACTTATCTTGTTAAACAATCACAGTTAGCACCGTGTAAATAGATATTCTTACTTGCGTTCAATTAACCAATGTACTTACATGCATTCGCGCATCACATAAGCATTGTAGATGAAATTCATACATAATATGACAAGATGCATTAATAGGAAACAAAGATATAGAATTTGTAGAATGCTTCTCTTTATTGGTATCTTCAGATGATTACAGACTCTATCCGCCTTGCGCACACAGCTACAGGGGTTCGCGCACTTAACTGCAGATTTCCACCCTAGGCCTCTGTGCACTTAGCTGCAGAGCCTCTACCTACACTACACCCAAAACTTAGACTTCTTTAAAGACTTCCTCCTTATTGCTCAAGACTTTTTACTTCCTCCAAAACTACTTAGAGCTTACTTACTTAGCTTTCTTTACAGTCGACTTTACACTTTACAAAATAAGGGCGGATAACCCTTTATGACTTATGACACTTCACACTCTTCGACCACAAAATACAGAGACTTTACAACTTTATTACAAAAATTTACCCAAAACATGGGCTTTTAGCCCCAAAACTATCCTTGGGGGATCCCATTCCCAACACTTTTCAATGAGATGTTAGAGGTTTTCTTGGTTTCACTAGTTACTATAGAAGATTCATAGAAAACTTTAAAAAAATTACATCCCCACTTTTCAAACTGCTCACAAAAGACTACGAATTCAATTGGAATTTTGATTGCCAAAAGGCCTTTGAAACATTAAAGGAGAAAATCTCTAAAGCGCCCATTCTTAGAGGACCAAACTGGAAACTACCTTTTCACATTTCAATTGATGCTTTAGACACAACTTTAGGAGTTTTACTAGGACAAAAGGATTTAACTCCTTATGCCATTTATTACACCAGTAAAAATTTGACTCTTGCAGAGTTAAATTACACTATAACAGAAAATGAGTTTTTAGTTATTGTCCATGCCATCAATAAATTCAGACATTACATTACTGGATACGAAACTTTTGTACATATAGATCATTCTGCAATTAGGTACTTAATGAATAAACCTGTCACTAATGGCATAATTACAAGATGGTTATTGTTGTTGCAAGAGTTTAACATCACTATTTTGGAACGAATTGGGAAACAAAATACAGTTGCTGACTTTTTGTCTAGGATTCAAAATGATAATAATGATGTACCCGTAGAAGACAATTCTCCCGATGAATATCTTTTTGTAGTATCTAATAAATCACCTTGGTTTTCATATAGTGCTAATTATTTTGCCATATGGAAGCTACCATCATATTTATCTCCTCTAGAAAAGAGGAATTTAATTCAAATCACTGCATCTTATTCATGGATAAATGAAGAATTGTATGAAACAGGGCCATATTTGATCATTTGAAGGTGTGTTAGAGAAGATGAAGTACCAGAGATATTGAAAGCTTGTCATGATGAGCCATGTGGAGGACACTTCTCTGACAAAATAACTTCCCACAAATTCCTTCTCTTAGGATACTATTGGCCTTCCCTTTTTAAGGATGCCAAAAAGTACGTTAAGAGATGTGATAGTTGTCAAAGGATGGGGGAACCTATTCCCTCTGATGAAATGCCTATATAGCCTCAGGTGCTTATTGATCCTTCTAAAAAGTGGGCTCTGGATTTTGTTGGTCTAATCAATCCACCATCTAGATAGAAAAGGTACATTCTTGTTTGCATTGATTATGTTACAAAATGTGTAGAAGCTAAATCACTTCCTTTTGCTACTGAAAATGTTGTAATTTCATTTCTTTTTGAGGATATCTTTACTTGTTTTGGTGTCCCAAGGGAAATTGTAATAGATCAAGGTACTCAATTCACATCCAAGTTGGTACAAAAGATAATGGAGGAGTTCAAAATCAAACATCGGAAGTCCACTCCATATCATTCTCAAGCAAATGGACAAGTGGAGTCCACTAATAAAGTGATTGAAGCAATTCTCATTGGAAAAATTGTGCATCTACATAGAAAATACTGGGTAGGAAAGATTCCAGAAGCTTTATGGGCATACCATACCACATGGAGAAACACTACAGGGCATATTCCCTATGAACTTGTTTATGGGAAGCAAGTCCTTTTTCCCATTGAGTTTCAAGTAAAAACTTTCAAGACAATAGTTAAATTGAGTCTTGATCTTTCAGAAGAACGAAAAGAAAGAATGGAGTAGCTAAATGAACTTGATGATATAAGACAATATGCAATCCAAAGAACCAATCTAGTTCAACAACAAAGATCAAGATGACATGAAAAATATATCAAAAAAATAAAGTTCTAGCCAGGAGATTGGGCATTACTCTTTGATTCAAAATTCAAATATTCTCAAGGGAAATTTCAAACTCATTGGTTTTGGCCGTATGAGATTGAAATAGTTTTTGATAATGGTGTAGTTAGGATCAAAACTATTGATGAAGAAAGAATCACCTTCCTTGTAAATGGTCATAGATTAAGAATTTATCATGTCATTGGCAAAGGAAGAGTTTATCAAATATCTGTAAGACAACACCGATTTTCAGTTGGTTAAGAAGGATTTTCCTTCTCCTCCAACTTGACTCATAAGCATGTTATATATATATATATATATAATAAAATTTGGATAAACATGAAAACCAACATTGTTGGCATGTTTATACAGAAAATTCAGGGTGAAAACCAAGTAATTTAGGCATCCTAAATTTTCTTTCCCATTCCTATTTTATTTTTGTCTTTCTTATTCCTTTTAGAATAATTAACTACATAATTAATGATATTCTGTAGCTTTGACAGAATTCTGTAGTTGATGTTTGACATGAACCACTAATTGGAGCAATTGAAGAAATGATCAAATCCACCCTTGGAAGCACCTTAAGACAATGCGAAAAGGAGAAATAAAATGTTAGAATCATCAATTCAAAAGGTATGAAATTAGTAAATTTAATAATAAGGGTTAAAACATTATTATATGAATTACATGGACGATATACCATTGGTTCAAAAACCATCATTGCTGAAAGTGAGATGAAAATATGTTGTCATATCAAATAAAAAAATCCATAAGCCGATATTCATCTCTCATCATTACAAAACACTCTAGTCTCAAATTCTGCATTCATTGTTGAGATCACCCAACTCATATTCATTCATACCCTAATGGTCACTTAACTTCACTTATTTTTCCTCTCGCTCTTGTTCATACTCTCACCAAAAGCCATTATCCTGAAACCTTGACTCATACCTAGTCAAGAAGTGAATTCTGAGGTGGTACTTCTCAACCATGGGCATTATAGTGAGAAAAAAACCAAATGGTAGAAAATTTATGGAAGGATATTCGCAGGTGAAATAAATGCTGCAGAAAGCATAGTGGCTAGAGTTCGTGGAAAATTTTGATGGTTTTAAAAAGGAAGTAACCAAATCATTTTCCAGAGATTTTGATGGCATAGAGGTTAAAATTGGGGATATAAAGTTTGCAGTGACAAAATATCTTATTGTTGAAGCCACCAAACTGTCAAGAATCAGAGAGAGATGGTTTAAGAATAGGGGCATTGAAGGATCAGAATGGAAGACTTTCTTGAAAAACCTAGGTATGGATATCACTATTTTTAAGAAAGGAATTCCCAGTACAACACTTTAGGGTAAATGGAGAAACGTGTTGCTATGAATTGAGAAATTTGTCACCTATGAAGGAAGATTTGGTTGTATGTTCTTTTACCACATTTGTTTGATGCATTTTCTCGAAGATAATGAAATCAATCTTCCTTATTTTTTGTTAAATATCTTAAGGAAAATATCTGATAATGTTCAGAAAGGATCTAATTCATATAAAACACCATGTATCACCATGGCCTTATAAAAATACACATTGAATTCTATCTTGAAAGCCTAGGAGATAGTTGGGATAACTTCCTAGTTAGAAATCATTTTAAGGAGGATCAAGAGCCACCCAGCAGCAAGAAAGTAAAAAGAGGAAGAAAGAGATTATCTGAGAATCCTATTAAAAACTTACCTCAACAACAACTTATCTCAACAAAAACTACCTCAACAAAAACTACAAGAACAGTCAGAAGATGAGACTCTTATTTTAGAAATTTTATGAAGCATTAAAAGGCACTCTATTAGAAGAAGCAAATCCAACAAAAAGGAAGAAAGCACATCCAAGAAAATAGAGGAAGCTAAAACTAAGAAGAACATAGCTAAAACTAAAAACCCTCTTCAAATGTAAGAAGAACCGTCAGGCTTAATAAAAAACCATCTCAATAGTCTACAATTGTTGTTAATTTGGATGAAGAAGAGAAAATGAGAGTTCCATCACCTCTTGTCATCTCACCTATTCATTACCTAGGCCGAAAAACACCAGAAATAGATCTAGTATAGCAAGAAATATATGATTACATTGACTCTCTGGAGAAGAAAGTCACAGGAAAAGTATCATTTTCAAATCAAGGAAAAGAAGCTCAGTCTAGTAGCCCACAAGAACGTCCAGTCATAAACATTTTGAAATGGGAAATATTTGAGCTCAAGATGCTAAATAAACACACACAACAAGAGCATGAGGCCTTAAAGATACATAATGAGATCCAAATAACTAAGAATGATAATATTCTTTTGAATTTGGGCTTGTGGTATAAAAAAACAAACAATTAAAGCAAAAGAATAAGGTTCTTATAGGAAAGGTGATAAATCTAAAGTATAAAATCTTGATGAAAAGGCCAAGAATGGCATTGGCTAAAAAGAGGGTGAAGAAGGTAAACCTAGATATTCTAGCTCAAGTATCAGAAGAAATACAGTAGTCCAATTCTAATTTTTTGGCATGAGGACATGCAATGCCTCCGTGTGGAGCCTCATGAATTCTTCATTTTGACACTCTCCCTTATCAATTTTTATTCTCTTTGATCATCATCATCAACTCAAAAGGCATAAAAATACAAGGTTTTTGGCATGGTAAAGTATTTAATTGTCTTATATTTGATATCTAATAATGTTCCTTATTATTGAATTAATGTTTGTATTAGCTACCGAATTCATGAAACTCTGCAACTAATCTATGTTTCTGTAGCCAACTCCAAGGTTTACCATGATCTAAGGTGCCAACTAAGAAGAAAAAGATATGGACAGGTGGATATTGATCCCTTCAATGATTCCCTCTATCCATTTGAACCAAATCATCAAAGGATTGTTCGATTGTGTGGTCAAAGGGAGAAAGTCAACATGTTGTTGAACATGCGAGCGAGAGCCCGGAAAATCTTATGCTTCATGATTTGATTTTCCAAACAGAAAATCGGTGAGAAAAAAATATTTTTCTACCTATTAGAAGTTAAGTTTAGAAGTTTGTTATATAATGGTAGGCATAAAAGCTCAAATAGTTATTTGACATGAGCTTTTATAAATATCATGCAACAAAACATGAACATAGGTTGAATTTGATGTATGCGATAGTGATGTTTTAAAAACTCCATTTTCCTATTAATGAAGAATGAAGCTTGATTCATAGCTGACTATGTGATTAAAGTTTCGTGACCCTGTGTTTATGGAGGGCCCCTGCAAATAGTGAAGGTTGTGCATTTCTATATTTCCTTTTAATCATTTATTTCAGTTATTTATATGCTCTATAATCGTTTTGCAGCATCAATTTTAATTAAATAGAAATAGAAATATTTCACTAATGATGATAATTGTAGCATATACACCTATCATAGATTTATTTATAGCTTTCATTTCAAAAGCATTTCATATATTTCATTACAATTTCATTTTAGAACATGAGTGATTTCCTTACAATTTCGTTTCAGAACATGAGTGATTTCCTTATAGATTTGTTTCAAAGTAACTCATTTTAAAGCATGAGTGATTCCTTTGTAGTTTTTTTAGAGCATTTCAATTCAAAACCATTTTATTTCAAAACATGAGTGATTGATAATGGGAAGATGTATGGTTTTCATTTCAACTAGAGGTGAATTTCATTTTAGTTTTTATGCAAAGGATTGTTAGAACATTAGATGAATACTTATGCTTTTAGAGATTAAATTTGTGTTGCAATAGATTAATTAAGTTGTTTTATTAATTCAATAAGACACTGTAAATTTTCTTTAGTTTCATTTTACAAGTGTAAAGAACATTTTTTATTTCACTAGAAAGGAGTGAGTAGGAATGTAATTGAGATTGAATATGTTAATTTCATTTTATTTAAAGAGTAAAATAGGAACACAAAACATCCTTAGAAATAATTTTCAATAACCCACTAATAAACATTAATAATCTGAAGGCTTCTAGCATATATAGTGCACTTGCACTTCACAAGTTTACCAACTCCTGTCAATAATTTATGTAACAATTTAAGACAATTAAAGGGGACCTATTGGGCATGACTGCACAATTTTAGAGATCAGTGCAGGACAAGCAGTGGAGGGCCTACTAGACTTGTCTGCGTAGTTTCTGAAGGCAGTGCAGAGAAAGGAAATAGAGGACTAGTTGGACATGTCTACGCAATTTTGAAGGACAATACAAACCTAGGTATTAGAGTAGTGTAGGCTTTTGATAGACAAGAGGGACGCATGATGACTATGCTTGAGAAATGTGTAGTTTAGTTTAGATATGGAGGCAATCTTTTGCGCAATTCTGGGAGACAGAAAGGATTCTCACTTTTAGGATTGCACAATGTAGATGACATGGAGGACAACCTCAAGAACTACTCAGTTTGAGGCTGTAGATCAGGGTCACCAAGGCCTGAGATTGCATAGTGCATCTCACTCAGGGTTCGGTCGGATAGGGTTGTCTAGTGGGAAAATTTTTCAGTAAAATGGCTAAGCGTTGAAAGCAAGTGAACTTGTGTAGAATTGACATCGTGATCACACACCTAGAAAAATTCAATGACGAGACAATATAGACCACCAGGACAACAAGACAAACCATGCCCTCGGTGAGACTGTCTTAGAGCAGAGAGCGAAAAGCATGACACTTGAGATAGACCTTCAGATGACCGTGATGACACTTGCGTGAAAATTATTACAACTTTTTGTGTGAGTACGATGGTTGTTTACATAGCGAAGACAACCCAAACACATAAAGGAAAACCTTAAAAATCACCAGAATAAGATCACAAGATTGACAAAGCAACTAATATGCCAAAAGACGACCGCTGGTCAAGCAAGAAAAAGGGGTGAAAAGACTTCACAAGAGCTCATCAGGTGAGCTTGAGTGTTTGTAACCATCAAAGGACAAACCAAGGAAGGCTATGAAATTTTGATGTAGGCCAAATTTTTAGAGGGTGTTGCAACCTCTACAACACTTCGTGACACACTGGTTGAATACCAGCTTCTTTGTTTTGGTTCATTTTCAATGCAGGGCCTTGGCCTTTTGGGGAGTAGTAATTCATTATGTGGATCACTTCGGCTTCCCCACTTACCCCATGGACATAAATGGTTCACCTTATACCGACTTAGTTGCAAAAAACAAAAAATTTAGCCAGATCATAATGTTTCGAATCAGGAAGGGTAATTTGGGTCGCGAGCTTAAGATTTTCAGAGTATAGTTTTTCATCTCTGGTGGTGCTCCACTACCAGCAGGCCTGGACAGTACCCCAAAGGAGTTACACAGGAACACAAGAATTTCTCCATTGCCAGCGAGCCTGGACAGTACCCGGGTGGAGTTTCCTGCTTCTCCCCTTTGCATAGGAAGCCTTTCTCTTCTTTCACCTTTATTATTTTTTGAAAGAGAACTGTGCATAGGAACTTATTTATTTTTGGGGCAGAAGAGGGATCCCAACTTATTGAGAGAAGGAGAGGTTGTTCCCTCAGAGAAGCATATAAAGACCTTTGATTCAATTTTTCTCATTTATATTTTCCCCTTCAATCTACTAGTTGGATAATATTGAACGCACTAGAGAATAAAACTAAGTATAGGCATGAGGTTTCCCAGACTAGACACGGGTTCATGGTTTGAGAAAATCTTTCCTTATAGATGGATCATATTTTCCATCAAGACTTCATCAGTCAGAAGTTACAACCAAGCATAAAGAAGACGAACACTCTTACCAAGTGCTACAATGTCAAAAGACTCTTTGAACTTCAGCCACATACCCATTCAGAAACCAAAACACAATGCAGGCATAACACTTCTTCATGTAGTACAAACTGAAAAATCAACATGAAAGGAAAAACAAGATGAGAGGAAAGGTGTAAACAACAATTAAACAAAACCAGAAGACAAGAAAGAAAAATAATGAAAGCAATAGGATGTAAAATAAGAAAACCATGATGGACTATGAGTGCAAGATGGGTGCAAGGAAGGGAAAAATGAGATGCAACTAATCCTATTCCTATCCTAATAGCTAAATGGTTGAGGTTACAAGAAATGAAATGTCCAGTGAAGCCACCATAGTCACTCTCAACTTGCATCCACAAAGATACACGTGATTAAAATAGATAAAAAGTAGTATGCAACATAAAATACAAAAACTTGAACAAGTTGCACACGGAAAGGAAGGTCTTTCCTATGGGAAGAAAGATGTGTCACAACCACCCAATACACGTGCTTATCTCTTTGATGGATACCCTTTCTAAACAAACCTTGAAAACGTCTTGAGGGTGTGTCCTCATCTATACCAAGCTTCTCAACAAGTGCGAAGAAGGATTGAAGCTTGTTGCCTGCAACATGGCTTGCCAAGTAAAATTTTTCCAGCCATTCAGTGGTTGGATCATAAAATTCATGACGGTTTTTTGGAAAGCCTCGTGATCTTTGAAAAGACGGATTTCCGATTTGAGAGACAGGATCACGATGGGAATCTGGTAAGGAAAGATAAATTTGATCATTATCAGCAGTCACGTTGTTGGGAATGGGATCCCCCAAGGATAGTTTTGGGGCTAAAAGCCCATTTTTTGGGTCAACTTTTGTAATAAATTTGTAAAGTCTCCACATTTTGTGGTCGCGTTGCGCGAAGGTCATGAGTCATAAAGGGTTCTCCACCCCTATTTTGTAAAGTGTAAAGTTGGTTGTAAAGATCCACCCGTGGTCCGTGGACCATGGGATTGTATAAAAAGAGCTAAGAAAGTAAGGTCTAAGTAGTCATAAGTTAGAAGTATTGGATTCTTGGTTGATAAGTCTAAGTTTTAGGTTTTAGCATAGGTAGAGGCTCTGCAGTTGAGTGCATAGAGGCCTAGGGTGGAAGTTTGCAGCTGATTGGGCAGACCCCTGTAGTTGTGTGCGTAGGGTGGATAGAGTGTGTAATACTCTAAAGATATCAAAGAAGTATTCTACAAGTTATATATATCTATCTCCTGTTAATGCATTTTGTTATATTGTGTTTTGGGTTTAATTTACAATGTTTATGTAATGCACGAATATATATGACTATATTGGGTAAATGAACACAAGTAAGAATATCAGATTACGTGGCGCTAACTCTGATTGTTTAGTAAGATAAGTAAAACACTTAAGATAAGTTGGGAACCTGTACAATATGTTATCATAGCAGCGTGAAAGTACTTGGATCGCAGGTTAAGGCTACGTGAAGGTCGATTGTACTCCTTCACGGAGGTATTGAAGGCTGGAATAAAGGGCTAGACAGACGGAGTCCTACAACTTAATGACCTGCACAAAAGCAGGAACAAAGGGTATAAACTGACATCATGACCATCTCAGGGTGTGGAAACATGGTTCCAGCATCCCCCGATATTGCCTCAAGTGAGACTTCGGTCCGCGCTTCGCAGGCTGATGCCGAAAGGGCCAGTAGTGTAGGGATTTGTTTGGCTAACTAACGTTGAAACTGGGTCAGGCCTGCTATGGGGTAAAATGCAGGGGATGAAAACTACCCTCGAAAGTCTTCTTGGGACTTCCGACAGATCGTAAGGTTATCTGGGAAAGGTACCTGTTACACACATGTTCATCTATCTGACATATATTGACAGGATATGGAGAAAGGATCACCTTTGGTTCTTTCTAGATTCGCTTGGGGATCTCCATGTGGTAAGAAGAACTCCTCCTGACCGGCTCTAAGACGATGTCTGCACAAAAGAACAAAGCAAACCAATCATAGCATATAATTCTGAAAATTAATGTAAGAATCTATAACACACATGTATAAATGTGTAACTTATCTACTCAACACAACAAGCATCAGAATGAACAAATAAATGCACAATATCACCGACACTTCGAGTAGTGGAACACAACCGTAGTCCTATATTCAGAACAAAAGAATGATTATAGCAACCCTATTGTATCAACCTTCCTTATCCCTTCTTCCTCTCTCTCTCTCCTTCTTTCAGCTAGTTCCTTCAAGAATATGACAATATGACAATAGCACCATGTACTATCCTTCTAAATGCTCCGACCCCTTTGCAATGGCCCTCTCGTTGCTTATATAACAATTGATTTAGGGCTGCCCAACTCCACCTATAGTTCATTTGGGTAAAAAACATGAAACTGCATCGTTTACCAACTTTTTCCCATTTTCCTCTGTTTTCGGAATAGAATTTCTCCAAATATCTTGATTTTTGGAGTTTCCCTGATTTTCTTGCACAAATTTAGGGAAATAATATCTAGATATTTAATGGCAGATTCCTTGGCATAACCACTTGAGCATCACTAAATTTCACTAACGCTCCCCCTGGTCTAACAACAAGAGTTAGCAGGTTGACTAATGCTCCTTTATGCTTGTAAACAAGCTTTATAAAGCAGGTTGTCAATGTATAGAGAGCGTTAGTGTGGATTTTGGGCCTGCAACTGTGGTCATTATTTCAGTCATCTTGTCTTTCTCCTCTGAGTTGATTAGGAGGTCAATTTGTCCTATAACAGATGCCCCCTAAAGTATGAGATCAGAGGCAGAGACGATGGCCGAAATACTTTATGAAAATACTGTAGTTTCCCGTCAAAATATTTGTAGAGAGAGAGAGAAGTTTCAAGCGATAAGGAAAACTTGATACAACAAAAGTACATATATATGAACTACTAAAATCATGTCCTGAGTTAGGTATTCCCATGCTCAGTAGCTATGTTAGAGTAACTTTCTCCTCAGAGATATAACAATGCTGGCCGCCAATATGGCACAGGGCAGATCCAGTGTCATAATAGATTATCTTGAAATCGTTGTCTTCAAAGAACAATATTGCTACTTGGGAGAAGAAACAAGGTTGAATGATGCAAGCTTCTACCTAAGGTCTTGATTCCTACTTCACCGAACAACATACATCGGTACATGTGATAAAATGAGTTGACGTCGAACATGCACAAAATCATCTTATTACCAGCCAATAATGGAGACTGTTAATAGATGCGAGGAAGGCCACCGATAATGGCAATGGTCTCCAAGATGCACAGTGCAAACTAGCGAGTGTGAAAGATTTTTTGTCGTCGAACACTCGTAGAATCGCTTAACCAGGAGCCAATGATGAAAACTCATGATCAAGCACAAGGTAACCTACCACTAATGTCTACAAGCACCAAGGAACTGAATGTGTTTCTAGGTTATCTTCCTAGATAGAGTGTTGAAGTCGATAGGAAGGAACCTGTCAAAAGGTAGGCAATGACGTGTCCTACATCAATCGACACGAAACCGGACAAGGATGATTTTGTTTTCTAAAGAATCTTTTGAGCTTTTGGGTCTAAACAATGGAGGGCAGGATGAAAGGATATGTAGGGTCAGTTGATTGAGCAAACAAGTAGGGACCCTTGAACAATAGAAGGCACAACAACGGTTTTAACCAGACAACACTAGACTCATGAACACTACAGAGTGTTTAAGATACGGAGATGCAATGGCATTAGGGTATATAGGCTAAAAACTCATAGGTTAGTAGGGTTCATATTTGAGAGGCTATCAAAATGATGGTTTATCTGAGGGAGTGCCATCTTCAAGGGAAATTTTGCTGCCAAACCACACTTCAGGATACAGTTGTATTTCCACTTTCCTCGTCTGATTTTTAATGAGTCCAGACGGGTAAACTCATCGATCCTTTCATGTTTAGAGAGTCTGAAAAGGATCGCAAAAAGAACGACTCTTTGCCCTATCTGATTAGTTTAATGAGTCCAGACAGGCAAACTCATCGATTTTTTTCATCTTTTAAGAGTCTGAAAAGTATCGTAAAAAGAACGATTCTATATCTTGTCTGTGTATTTAAAGAGTCCAGAGTAGACAACTCAGTGATCTTTTCATCTTTAGAGAGTCTGAAAAGACCGTAAAGAGAAACTCCATGGTGGTCCCTTTGTCATAGTTGTTAAATAGGTGCGACAAAATGTTAATAGTATATCCGTATTGGTTACCTTTTGTATTTAATCTACTGGACCCGAATAAAGAGAAACCTTTATCCAATAGATGTCAACCTCATTGTGTTACGAGTACGAGGTAGTGGACTAAACTCGTGTTTTGTTTATGACACTTTAATGAGCTCAGTAACAAAAACTCGGGATTTTTCATTTTTTAACGAGCTTGAAAAAAGTACCTGAAAGAATGCTCGGGTCATATTTAGCATGTTTAACAAGCAACAAGACATAGCTCAGGATTTTTTTTTTCAGTTTAAAGAGCGAGAAAAAAGTGCCTAAAAAGAATGCTCCATTTGGTATTTTTCAGTTTATGAGTTGGAACTAGATCAAAAAAGAGGTGCCAGAGCATCGTTTAAATATGTTTAATGAGTGCAAAGGTTGAAAAACTTGGGGATGTTTGTAATGTTTAAAGAGTGATATCCCAAAAAAGTGCTTTACGAGTTGTGGTATATATGTTTAACGATCTCTACCACAAAAACCCAGAGGTGTTTATATTTTTTAAGGAGCGATAAAATGTCTCCAAAAGTGCTCTATTTATCGTTGCATACATTTAACGAGAACAAGGACAAAATCTCAGGGATGTTTATATTTTTTAAAGAGCAATAAAATATCCCTAACAGTGCTCTATCCATCTTTGTAGTAGTTTAACGAGCCCAAAGAAGAATACTTGAGGTTTTTCAGATATTGAGCAAGAAAAATACCATAAAAAGAATGCTCAATCCGCTTTGATCTTATGCCCAACAATAGAAGGGTCTATGCCATGCAATTCCTCATAAGACCAATGGATAACATCACGTAAGTCCCTAAACGGGTAGGTGAAGCTCAAAATTTCCTCAGGATTGTGATTGGCTCCACTCTGTATGTTTTCCATGATGCCTGTCATGACAGAAATATCAGGGAGAAATGTTTGTGAAATATTGCCCCTATTTCCTTTTGAGTCCAAAAGTTGGATAGCTGTATACAGTGAGGAAATGGTTTCATGTGCATCGTGTGATAGGATTTGAAGAGGCATCATGTTCGAATCAAATATCAAAACATGATGGTGCGAATCCTCCCAAGGTTGCTCTTCTAAACTCGTGATATCTCTAATAGCTTCGTCCTTAGGTAGGACTTGATTGAGTGGATCGAAAGAAGGAGCAGTTATGGGAGGGGTAGTGGTACTGTTGGCCAAAACCAAAGTGACCGGAGATTCAGATGCAATTTGAATGGCTTTGCAGGCCAATTCAGTTGGTGACAGTGGCATTTGTTCTCCGTATGTGTCAATGTCTGAAGGAGCTGGAAGGATCCATGGCTCGGTCTGTTCATGAGGAATAGATGAAAGCACCTTGACCATTTGTGGAACCTTGGGCAACTGAAGAGGGAAACAACCCATGAGGGAAGAAGCCTTCAATAGACCAGTACCGATACTGACGTAAGAGTCAATTCCACCTCCTACTAGGGGTACGGAGCCACTTGGTAATGGTGAATAATCAAGGCTGCAGAAAGACAACTAATCTATTGTAATAAGCTTTCCATCCAATGGAAATTGGATGATGCGAAAGACAGTAGCTATGACGACCATCATGGCATATGTCCAACTATGACCCAGCAACAGATTATAGTCGAGTTTCTTATCCACGACTTCTAAGTCCATCGTTACTGTTTTCCCAGCCAAAGTGATGGAAAAACCCACTAAGTATCCTTTTGGTATAAAGGTGTGGCCGTCAAAAGCTTTCAAGGAGTTTGACGGTGGGGATAGGGTTGGAGAACCCAAGGCGAGCCAACATGAAGCCAGCATGATGTAGGTTGAAGCACCTTCGTCGATGACAGTTCTATGTATACCTTTACCTTTTGTGGTGATATGCACCTGGAATGCAAGCTGGTGGGAAAGGGAAGGTTTACACTTGTCCATGTCGAAAATGGAAAGCATGGAATCCACAGAGTCAATACCCCCAATAGCTGAAAGCAAAGCTTTCCTTTGGTTGGGGCATGTTTGTAAGACTTTGAGCGCCAACATGGCCGACGATGCTTGCGCCAAATCCTCTACAATGTTGTAGTGATGGGCAGCACGTGCAAATGTGTTGTGCGTTGTGCGTCGAAGTGCCCCCTTGGGAGGTCAAATTACGAAGTCGTCAACCGGCCTTTCGATTCTCAAATCGTTGGGTGGCGATGGGTTTTGACCAGTGGATGATTCTACTGCTGGAGCGATAGGAGCTTCATAAGATTTGGCTCTTGTGGTTAGTTCTACCATTTCAAATGTGTAAATGGTAGAACTTCCTTCACCAGCTGAAGGTCGTTGCAAACCATCGCTGCCCCCTGACATGGGTGGCGGTTGGTTGGCAACGAGTTGTTGTTGCTGTTGATTAGGAAAATGATTTCTAAGGATCGCAGGTGTCTTACCAGAATATTTATTGGTAAGGTAATCTATGCATTCTTGAAGATGCAGAAAAAACACCAGGTTATGTGATCTTCAAGACAGAGTTTGCATGAATAGTTGGTGCCTTTATCCTTTTCTGCATCAGTAGGCACAACGGCCTTCTGTTTCGGGTTGGGCTGCTTAGATGACTGCTCCTTAGAAGGAGCGGCCTTGTTTTGTTTCTTCTTGTTCTTGCTACTGGATTTATGTGTGGACTGCATAGAGTTAATCACAATGGCACGAAGAGCAGTCGTTTTTGTAGAGGGGTCCACTGCCAACTTGGCAACGGACCCACTAAGTTGTTTTACAGCGCCCGTGGAGTTTGCGCTGACGATCCTGTCGACATGCACTCCAGGGCGCTGAGTGGTGGGAGGAATGGGGTTACTGGGAGCATAGGGGATAATGTCGTAGAGAGTTCCAGACTGTGAATAAATTAAATCCAAGTGCTGGGCACGACGTATGGATTGGTCCTCCGTGACCGCACCACCTAGAGGGACATCTCTAGTGATTTGCGGGAGCAATGACTTACAGAACTAGTTTGCTAAGAGAAAATCAGGGATGGGAGCTTTGACTAACCTCCGAATATGTCTCCATTCATGGATATGATCGGAGATGTGGGTGGAGGTATCTTGACGAAACAAAGTAAGGAGCTCCGTTCTATCTCATAACAGATACGAAACTGAAAGTGCTTTAGGAACTCCATTGCTAAAGCGTCAAAGGTATTCACTGACGCACGTGGTAACTCAATATACCACTTTGCAGCATTGCCACTGAGGGTGCGGGGGAAAAGATGCAACCAGACACTATCATCCACCATGGAGTTAGAAACACACCATAGATGGCAGGTGGTGACGTGAGTGCCTGGATCCTCCCCTTGTTTTCCGTCAAACTTAGGAATATCTGCTGGTATTTTATGCAGGATTGGAAGCCATTGTAGGTTATGGTAGATGGGGTCGTTAGTCAATTTGTATAAGTTGGGGATATCCAATGTTGCCAAAAAAGGAAAATTGTTGGGTTCCCCCAACTCGGACCATTGTGATGACGGATGACCTGAGGAGCTCTACACTCCTCCCATCGTTTGGTTCCCCATGGTGTACATGGGCTGCGTGGTGTAGCAGTTTCTTTGTGGTATGGTGTTGTAAAGTGGATTACCATGAGGATTTTGATATTGGGGTATGAAGTTTCCCCCAATATAAACGGTGCCCCCTTGACTCATCTGAGTTTGTGAGTAGGGTGCCCCCATTGATTGGGTGGGGATCCCTTGTGGATTCCCAACCGACACTGAACTAACAATATGGCTTTGATTGGTAGAGGGAAAACTCATGTTAATCAACGACTATCCATGCATGCCTGAGAACAGCAGGGGGATTGTGAGATTTCTGCCGGCATGTGCATATTTGGAACCGCCCCAGATATCTGAATATGGGGGTTAGAACCATACATTGGCAGCCGACCTTGGTGTTGGTAAACTAGAACTGCGCCCATAGTGCCACATTGAGTGTTATATGGAGCACTATATGTGGCACTAGTTGAAGGTATGCTTTGGCGCACCATAGGAGTGGAACCTGACATCTGTTGGGTTCCGCTGATAGAGGGTGTTATGTGAGTTGCAGTACCTTGGAAAAACGAGATTGCGGGGTTCCACATTGCTGATGTTGTGATGACCGTCGACTGGGGAAGTGGTAAAGGACTCACAGTGTCTCTATAATTCCACAACCCTTAAGGTGTCGACTGAATAGATGGGAGAGTTCCTCCTAGTGAAGAGTGAAGTACTGGTATGATGGGAGCAATAACAAGATCTGGCAGATTTGTAAGTGGAGTGTTAAAATGAGGAGGAAATCCTCCTGGAAAACTAGAATCATCGGTCATCCAGAAGGATCCTGTGTGCAATTTAGGAGACTGATTCCTCGAAGATGAGGAATCCAAGTCAGTGGATCTCGGCAGATCCTCCACAGTGAGTGGAGGAAGTCCTAACAACTGTCTGGATTGACGGTGAGGGCTGGATGTAGCCACAATGACTGGTAAATTTTATTAGAAAAATTTTAAGGTGATATTCTTTAAGTCTCAAAAATGATAGCACTCAAGTACCTAAAAAGAAAAAATACACTAAAGTGACAATCAAAAAACAAAGTGAAATTACCTTGTCTGATAAACATCGATTACTGGAGATGAAACCTAGTCTCTCAATGAGTAACAGAGAAGGATGGGAAAATGTATGGTTATAGTTACTTTTGAGCTTTGCCCGAACCTCAGATTGAGGGGCCAAGTACTTTGGTGAAGACGAGCACCCTCCCAAAAAATGAAGACAAAGTAGATCCGTCCGTTTGAGGTACCAGAACAGCCCGTCCCAGTCACCTTAGGTAAGTACCTAGAAGCATTGGCCACTAGAGATACCTCAGATCACAGACATTACCAAGGGGGACATAGTCGTAGACAGCACATTGTGTGGGCAGGATACTTGAGTCACCAACTTAGTTCCGAAATCCCCGAAGGGACCTCCGTTACACAGAATGCCCAAAGGAGTTGTAAAAGAAGGCGGGCTACCTTTGATTACAATCCGATGTTGTCTCGTATTTAGCTCCGTTGTGAGTGGAGTGGTCTCGGTAATATGAGTGCAGAAGGATTTTTCACTCTTTAATGATACTAGTTTGATTTTCAACCTTGGGTAGTTGACTCACTCTCTCATCCCAAGGTCCTAATCTATCTAATGTCGGTTTTCTCTAAAAAAGAGTATCTGATTGATTTTAGTTTTAAATTTAGTGTACTTTCTTATTTTTCTTCAGAGGGGGTGTTGACGTATGAATATGATGAGACTCTGGACTCAGTAAACCATGCAGAACAATGCTTTGAATTTTTTTTTCAATTTCTTATGCAAAAAAGTCTTATTCTACACATGTATCATTTCACATATTCATGTATTCGTCGGTGCATCTAAAGTCATTCAAAACTTTGCATAACTAAAAGTTCCTTTTCTCAATATTCCCTAACAACTATTGAACCAAAACAAAGCAGCCTACAACTATTTTGACAGAAGGAGATGTACAATTTATTAGCTTTTCTTTCAACAAAAAATTCTTTTATGAGAGAAAAACTAAAGCATTTTCTTAAAAAATAAATTTTAAGACACCAAATTTTTTAGCATGACACTATTGCAAATTTTAATTTAGCCTTTAGGACAAGTCCCCCCCCCTTTTGGTCCACAAAATCTCTTGAAAAACATGGGAATGGATCACTAATGCTCTGTCTATGTAAACAAAGATTTAGTTTGGCCACTAATGCTCCCTATGCACAGTCAAAGAGCTTTATAAAGCTTTGTCTAGACCAGCAACCTGCGTTAGTGAGGGAAAGAGCTCAAAAAGTGGGCTTTTGGGATCAGTTTCTAAAGAGAAAGCAACTTTGCAGGATGCAACAAGTTATATGGTGGATCAGAGAAGGATATGAAGAAGTGGGAAGCTCATAGAAGAGAGAAGAGATCTGAGAGGAGTCTGAATACCCGAGAAATAAATGTATAATCCCTATTGGAGTCTCCAGTTCTGCTATGAGGCAAAATGCACGGGATGAAAACTACCCTCGAAAGTCTTCCCAGGACTTCTGACAGACCATAAAGTTATTTGCGAAAGGTACCTATTGCACACATGTTCATCTATCTGACATATATTGATAGGATATGGAGAAAGGATCACCTTTGGTTCTTTCTAGATTTGCTTGGGGATCTTCGTGCTGTAAGACGAACTCCTCCTAATCGGCTTCGAGACGATTCCTGCATAAAAGAACAAAGCAAACCAATCACAACATATACTTCTGACAATTAATGTAAGAATCCCTAACAAACATGTATAAATGTGTAACTTATCTACTCAACACAACAAGCATCAGAATGAACAAATAAATGCACAATATCACCGACACTTCGAGTAGTGGAACACAATCACAGTCCTATATTTAGAACAAAAGAGTGATTACAACAATCCTATTGTATTAGCCTTCCTTATCCCTTCTTCCTCTCTCTCTCTCCTTCTTTCAGCTAGTTCCTTCAAGAATATGACAATATCCCAACAGCACCATGTGCTATGCTTCTAAATGCTTTGACCCCTTTGCAATGGCCCTCTTGTTTCTTATATAGCAATCGATTTAGGACTGCCCAAATCCACCTGTAGTTCATTTGGGTAAAAACCATGAACCTGTCTTGTTTACTAGCTTTTTCCCATTTTCCTATGTTTCCAGAATAGAATTTCTCCAAATATCTTGATTTTTGGAGTTTCCTTACTTTTCTTGCACAAATTTAGGGAAATAATATCTAGATATTTAATGGCAGATTCCTTGGCATAACCACTTCAGCATCACTAAAGTTCACTAACTCTCCCCCTGGTCTAACAACAAGAGTTAGCAGGTTGACTAACGCTCCTTTATGCTTGTAAACAGGATTTATAAAGCAGGTTGTCAGTGTATAGAAAGCGTTAGTGTGGATTCTGGTCCTGCAACTGTGGTCATTCTTTCAGTCATCTTGTCTTTCTCCTCTGAGTTGATTAGGAGGTCAATTTGTCCTATAACAAGGCCCCACGCAGCCAACAAATGGTTCCGTTGCTGGGACCAGAATCTACATGAGAGATGTGTGATGTTGTATCACTAGAATCCAACTAATAAAGAGATCGATGATTGGTTGGATAGGAAGGTCCATGAATTTGCGGTGCAAGAGAACAAAAATACATTACTAACAAAGGAACAATGGCTAGACAGGTACTTATATACAAAAATCCACGAGATCTTTTTCTGTTCCTTTCTAGTTGAGTTATACAAGTGGATCGTGAAGCTAGCAGATAGCCAAGGAAGGTGGAGACTTAACAGTCCTATTTTCTGGACCCCAGAGTTAGTACAAAGACTGGAAGCCTCTAAGGATAAGATCGCTCGCACTGTCGATCATTGGCTCGATCACATCATAAGAGGATTTGTGACTGAAATCGCGGTCAATACCTCAGTTAGCTACAATGAGGAGCGGTGATTTTTCAAAGGTTTGCGAGGTAAGTACTTGAAGTCTTTGAATACATGAATTAAGATGTTATTATGCAAAAAACGGGTTATGAAGCTACCTTGATGTTTGGAGCTACGCGAAGTGGAAAGAATTATAGGAATGAAGGAAGAAAGGGTCCTGAATATAGTTCATTGATTTCACCTCCACTAGGTGACGAAGAGGGAGTAGCGAAGGCTTCTCCGCGAAGTGCAATTTAGTTGATAAGATAAAGATTCCTACGTCTGCCACCTCCACCCACACTACCTCCAACTTCACCACCATTACACACAACTTCACCCATACCACCACCACCTCTACCATTGTTCGGCATGGAAAATTCAGTGAAGCTGCCTTTGTTTAAAGCCTTGGGAAATGAGGAACCGGACCAGTTTTTTTTCATCGTGAAAGTTGTACGGGAAGCTCAGGGTGTCATAAATGATCACATGAAGAAGGAAACATTGGTTGGTGCTTTGCAGGATCGCGCGCTAACCTAGTACATCAAGTAATCTAATGATAACCCAAACACTACAGTGGCAGAAATCCAGACCACATTGAATAAAGAATTCAGTAGGCCTAAATCTGAGGCACAATCGATTGTGGGGTTCAAGGAAATTGCGATGAAACTAGATGAGACACCTTGGGAATTGGATCAGAGGTTGAAGTGTAAAATACGAGAAGCTAATATGAACTTAACAGATGGGCAACACCGCAAGTGGTTCGTGGCTTCGCTCTTGTCACACCTAAGGGTTGCGCTATCACAACAGAAGATTATGACTCAGGAAGAGGCCTTGAAGATTGAAATGGGACTGCTTGAAACACTGATGCAAGATCTGAATCAAGGGGCTCAACAAATCCATGCACAATTGCAAAATCTCTCCCTGGAAATGCAAAGCTTGAAGCAAGACAGAACAGTTCGACCGAAGGTGCGCGAAGAGGTATGGTGCCTAAAATGTAAAGGTCAGGGGCATGACAAAGACCATTTCCCAGTCTTTGGGAACTATATTACAGGAGGAGGACCGATGCCTTTGAGGTTGGAAGCCCAAGTAGAATCGAGCATGGGGCCTACATTGTGGTGCACTATATGTCAGGTAGTAGGAAAACATACGACGGATAACTGTCATTTGTTGTAGAAGTTTGTACAAACACCACAACAACTATTCTGCAACTTCTGTAGGTCAGTAGAGCATGATGAGTGTAACTAAAAATGTTATGAATTGATGATGGAAAAAACTCCCACCTATAGGGTGTAGGTAGAAATGTGGTCCCCTGACCAGAGTGCGGGGATGGTGCGAACATGATTTCAGGGGTGAGGACGAGGCTGAGGTGGAGGAGGACCTGGAAGAGGTCAGGGACAACTAATCTACTACAATTTTAGAGGACGAGGACACTCTACCCACGAATGCACTAACCCTACATGACCGTCATGCAAATATTGTGCTTAGTTTGACCATGAGACGGAAGGTTGTCCTATGCTGATAGCGAGGATACACGACAAAGGGGTGCTACCACCTCAGTCGACTCAAAACCTGTAGATGATGAGTTCTAAGCCTTTCGAGGAGGATTTGAATGTGAATATAGTGCTCCGAAGTGGAATTCTAAAAGGGGATGATAAGGTGAAACAACCTGAAGACAGCGCATGGGTTCGCAAAGCCCTAGTGAAGGAGGCTGAATTTGATTTGGAGCGCACACGCGAAATGTTCATGAAAGCAAAGAAGAGCTTTGCTAAGGCCTCCACCTTAGGGAGCAAGGATAAGCCTAATCAGGAAATGGACCCTTCTATGATTATGACCTTTATATAAACCTGCATGAAGCTATTGTGCGATAGCAAGTTTATGAAGGAATTATAGGAGCTTATAAATAGATGCGCTAGAAACACTCTGGGTGAACTGCGTGTGGTACGAAAGATTGGTAAGCATAAAGCAAGGACAGGACGAGAGATGAAAGTGACCACATAGATAGGAGGATATGAAATGGATCAGGTTATTTTCGATATGGGGTCAGACACGAACGTCCTACCAAAGAAAAATTGGGAGCAGATGGGAAGATCCGGGTTGTAGTGGTCTCCAATTCAGTTGAGGATGGAAAATCAACAGATGTCATCCCCATGGGGCAGCTACAAGGAGTAACTGTAGATATTGAAGGCGTGAGCACATTGGCTAACTTTGAAGTAATAGAAATTATGAATGACAACAAACCCTACCCTGTGCTCCTTGGCATTGATTGGGCTACTTATATGAATGGGGTAATCAACCTAAAGAAGCGAAATATGATACTTGAGAAGAAATTGCTCCGTAGTACCCCTTGATCCTGCTGAAGGATCGCACTATACTAAACTAGTTTGCGATTATGAGAGTGATGATGATTTGGAATGTATATAAGATAACAACGCAAGACCAAGATTGGGTGAATCCAACAGTGGATGGAAGAATTACATGGGATCGAGAGGGTTCCTGCACCTCGGACTCTGATGAAGAATTAGAGCGCTGGTAGAATCGATTACACGAAGTAACCACACTGAGCTGTAACATGATGACCTGGTCACTATGTTGTGTGTTGTCAGAGGTAAACAATATGCCCACTTATGATGGCGTGAATGATGTAGATATATTTTTGGATGCATTTGAGAGGGAGGTACCAAAGAAGCAACGCATCCAGGCTTTGGACTGGGCACTGTGCGCTATGCCCGCAAGGTGGTGGGGTACACACAATGGTGGCTTTGGTGATTGGCAGGAGTGTAGGAGGATGATGAGAACATGCTTCAGGATGCCAAAGGTACAAATGACAGACAAGTATGACGGTAAGGATGATCCGTGCGCACACTTGGCCAAATGGCTCAGGCTTATGGAGTGAAGCCCCAATAGGAATGGGTGCACTTGTTCTATCATACCTTGGAAATCATCCTGATGAACTGGTACTTGGAAACTGATCTCCACCATGGTATATGTTATGGGATATTCTATGCAAAGGATTCATAATGACATTCATCTTTGAAGATGGGTTTGACTGTATTGACGAAGCACTACAAGAAGTGAAAGCAGCAATATTTCGGATATTGTAGGATCCTTTGGATTTGATTCAACCCGATTGGACTACTCAGCTGAGCCACACACTTGAATGCTATAACGTGACTGCTGAGGAAGAAGATGAGGATTTGCGAAAGATTGACATCGCTGAAACAGAGGGTCACCACGTGGTTGAGGGACTGCAGATTGAGAATCCTGACATAACCGCGCCACTAAAAATGAAACAGATAAATAATTGTACGGAGGCAGAGCCCAAATTCATGAAGATTGGAGATTACTAGGATGACGCGATGGTGGATAAGGTTGCTGAATTGCTCCGCGAATACTAGAATTTGTTCCCTACCAAGTTTACGAAGCTAAAAGGGATAATAGGAGACCTAGGCATTATGAAGATCATGTTAGAACCTGACGCGAAGCCGATTAAGCAAAAACCTTACCGCCTCAATCCGAAGTATAAGGAGAAGGTCTACTTTGATCCAGGTGGATATTGGTGGCCACCTGCCAAGTCCACCTGGACCCCTACCATTGTCTTTCTCAGCATTTTCAGTTTCCTTGATTGTAGCACAACTTACTATTTTTAGCATTTTTTCGAGTCCTGAACTTCCGGAGCCGTTTTGAGGCCCTAAACGACGTTTTTTGGGGAATACGGGGGCAACATGGGTCTCGTTCCAACAATGATAGTGCTCGAATAGATCTTTCTAATGAGCTATTGTACGCGTCAAACGGAGATCATATGCTAAAGTTACGACCCCGGGAAGTTGATGTACCAACTTACCCCCAAACGGGGCCCACAGTTTGGTGTTTCATCTCCTAGGGTTAGGTTTTGCAATGTGAAGGGTTTTTCATTGTTTCTCAACAATAAATAGGCCTTCGAGCCTCATTGTAACACAGTTCAGTGGCATGTAGCCATCACATCTCTTCTCAGAGATAAGCTACCATCGC